>VZRN01002597.1:168860-202531 GCA_013397935.1 Dasyornis broadbenti | reverse complement strand
AAAAAAAAAATAGGAATGACAAAAGATAAATGCTGTGCTTTAGCTCATGCTGGGGGTGGAGGCTGTTCTTTTAAATGAAAGAAACAAAATTGTTTGCAAGAGACTCATTCAACCTCTCCTTTAGAAAAAGAGAGCAGAGAGTATATTTAGGCGCTTTATCCAGTGCTCTTGGGATACAAGAGAAATAGTGCAGCTTGGGTACTACAAAAAGGCAGAGCCGGGAGCCACATCCCGAGGTGGGGTCAGGCCAGCTTGGTGTGGAGCCAGGATGCTCTGCCAGGAGCTCCAGGAAGCACGAGACCCTCGTCAACCTGCACAGTGTTCACAGGGCAGCAGCTCCCAGGGTCACAACTGCTCCGGCAGCAGCACCTGCAGCGATCCCAGCTGCACGGTCACTGTGGTCCATAGGATGCCAGGCCTTGGAAAAGAAACAGCTCCTCCAATTTGCACACAAAACAAAAAGGGTAAGCTCATAAAAACTGTTTTTTAAGGAAACTGGGCTACTTCTCAGCCCCAGCGTTTCAGGCCAAGCCCTCACAGATGCAGTTCTGCTCTCGCTTTAAGGGAGAGACACCACTCACACCAGAGCCCAGCCTGGCCTTGCAGATGGCACTACCCAGGCACAAAGCAGCTTATGAAAAAAAGGCAAATGAGCTCTACTTTTCCAATCAACCCAAATTTTCAGCTCAACATCCTACCCCTCTCTTTTTGGGGTGAAGCTGCCATTCTCTGTAAGACCAGAATTTTACCTCCCACATTTGGCAAGTTTAGATTTTAATCCCTTCTTCCCTCAGGCTCTTCACATCCCCTGGCCTGGAGGGAAGGAAAAAGAGCTGAGCACCACTGGTGCCCTCACAGCAGCTGCCAGCACAGGTACATGTGGTCCAGGGCACGTATGTGTGCCTGTACAAACACCTGTGGGGGTACACACATTCCATGAGTGTCCCTGCACCTGGAGGCTCCTCATCCCAGTCATGGAGCAAGGATCTACAGAAAACAGCTGCATTCTGGAATTCTTCCCTAAAAGATGCACAACGCTAAATTTTTATCTCCTGACGTACCTAACCCAGGCAGAGATTTCAGACTGTGTCAGTCCCGAGGGGCTTGAAACCAGGATAAACGGCTCCAGATAAGAGCAGAGACCCCCAAACCAAACAGGTGAGGGCTCTGCTCTGCCCAGGCCAGAGAGCAGCAGAGCTGGGATGCTGCTGCAGGCTGGCTGGGCAGCCATCCTGATTTTCTTCCAGCGTTGCTGGGAGAGAGATTGCACTGAGACCTATTTCCTCAATGCTGATGCAGGCAGCCTGCTGCTATTTTTAGCAGCACACGTTTCACTTTGGAGACTCTTGGAGAGCCAGGCTGCAGCACGATGCCGATTATAGCAGAGGCTGCTCGCGGCTCCAGAGGCGTCGGGCGATGGAGTAGCACCCGGGAGCAGCGTGAAAATACGGGAATGCTCCCACTGAGGGGTGGGTGTGACTCCCCTGGGCTGGGAATGTGTGCACCCCAGCAGCAGAGCCATCAATGAACAGCACAGGCAGCCAATTTGCCTTGTCCTCCCTAGTTCTTCTGAACCCTGATGTGCTGCCACCATCATCAAGCGCCTGGATCCCCGAGCAATGCCAGCACAAGCTGGCAGCGCTCCCGCGCTTGCCCATTGCTAAATCACAGGATTCTTCGTGCCAGCAGTGGCCCTTCAGGAAATCATTTCCCTTCTCTCATTATCAATCTTTTTAATTAGGAGGTTCAGAAAATGATGTCATCTATTCAGCCATCAGCCAATTTACCTGCCAGCAAAAGACCCTGCCAGCAAATACATTCCATGGTGCTCTCTCCAGTGTCACTGTGAGCAGGATAAATGCAGAGAGGTCATCCCAGTCTTTGGCTCATGAGATTCCCTCCTTGACCGTGAAAAGTACCCCAGCCCAAGAGGAAAAAACCCCTCACTTCTTGTGTTTCCAAACAAATATTAGACTTGAGTTGTGATCTCAGGATCCATCACCACTCACCACCTCCAAATGGTGAGCACTCGGTGAGTACTCCCCACAGAGGATTCTTAGAGGACAGAAATCCAAGAGAAAACTACCAAATATAAACTCATACAGCAGCTGCTGAGCAGCTTTCACACCTCACGTGCCTACCCGTTCATCCTCTCGTAACCAAATTATGGAGACTGTGTTCAGAGACATTAAAGAGAGAGAACAGCCTCATTTCATAGACACACTGAACACAAGCTGATCCCATTAGCCAGCAAGAAACTCCTCAGCATGCAGCTATCGCAGCTCCCTCACCTGGCATCAGGGATGGAACCAGCACGGATGCAAGCCCCGTTCCTGACTTTTCCACCCTCCCTGGCTCACCCTGCAGGATGGGTGACACCAAAAACCAAAGCTGGGAGAGAAGAGGCACTCACCACGTCTCCGGAGCAGGTGCTGCATGCGCCCTCCCACCTGGTCCAGCCCCATGGGGGTGCTCTGCGAGAGTGGCTCGGAGCGGCACCGCTCCACCAGGACCTTGAAGGGTGCTGCTTGTGGGGATGGCTGGGAAGGATGAGATGTCGGCTGCCAAGAGAAGGGGCACAGAAGAATTTTACCAACAGGAATCAAATCTCAGGAAAAGCAATCACAGGACATGCAATAATAGACCGAATTTCCAAGCCAGTGCAGCACAACTCACTGCAATCTGCAGCTGCTGCATTTCTGACTGCAAGGTCAACACCTCCTGACCCTGGTGTGCAGACCCCAGTGCCCCCACTGAACGGGGCTCAGACCTTGCGCTGCTCACAGGGGTTGGTTCAACATTTCCAGTGGCACTGAGTGTGCCAGGAACTCCTGGGAGTAACCCTGATGGAGACCCACTTCCAGCTCTGCATTTTGGGGTGGGGCTGCTTCCCCATTCCCAAGTCCCAGCAGGAGCACACACAGGGAGGGAACGAGCTGGTGCTGAGGACCCTGTACCAGGGCCAGCAAAGAGCAGCCAAACTGGCTGGCAGGACGGGGCCAGCTCACCGATGACGACAGCTAACAAGACTTGTCCTCTGCATCCATAGCCTACAAAATATTTACACAAATAAAACAGTTGCAGTTGATTGAAGCACCCACAAAACGGTCAAATGCCCCAGTTATACCTCAATGCTTGCTAACACTAATCCAAAGAATTGGCATTTACAGCTAAGTGGAGAAAAATGTTGGCGTTTTCCTCACTCCAACTTTTATTATTCTACTCCAGGAGGAAAAGTTCCTGAAAATGACAACTGTACCGTGACATTTTGCAGAATGGAATGTTCTTTTTAAAAACATCACAATTCAAACTCCTACTTTTCATTTCATTCTCTGTGACATGTGACACCGTGGAAGCCTTGTGTATAATCTTAGAGTCAAGAAATCAGAAGAAAAATCATTTGGCAAAGGTCAGGGGAAGCAAACAGGAGGTGTTGCTCTCTGGGAGGTTTCTAGGCTCAATCACACACACATCTGTCACACTTCCAGGAGCCTGCTAATAACTGGGTGCCTGGGATGGTTTGGTGCATCCATCCTCCAGACTCCAGCAGCTCGTTTGCACTGATGTGCTGTTATTTTCACTTACAGATGAAGAACAAAGCAGACAGGCTGTAATTACCCCAAAGGAAAGCCGTGCATGAGTTAAGGCTCCGTCTCCCAGCACCAGCATCACGGCCAGTGAGCCAGTACACTTCTCTTGGCTGGGTAACAGCTGGGAGGAGGTAAAAGCCAAAGGAAAACTTCCATGCAGGGAAGTTTTGGACAGAGAGTCCCTTTGGGATAAGGCCAGCAATGCCCAGAGGTGCCCCTTCCTATCACTAACCTGATGGTCTGTTGCAACTTTTGAGGCTGGGAATGAGCTAAAGGAAAGACACAACATGTGTTTAAAGCAAACGTGGAAATCTGAGTTATCCATGTGTTCCATGGCTGTTTATATATACACGCAAAGCCTAGCAGCTTTGCAAACTCAACTTGCCTTTCGCTGACAACATTAAAAATACGTTTCCCAAAAAACCCTACCCCACTCTAGATAGCACTAAATATAGGCTTTAATTCAAGATTTTGCTAGCACCTCCTCGTTATTATGAATACAAGATTCTGAACAGCTTGCAGATAGGTTTTTTAGAGGTTTTGTCTCCTCTAAAAATAAAATGATTGTCAGACACAACCATATTAAAAGCCATAAATACCCCAAATCTTCATTCTGCAAGTAAAATGCACCTCGCTGCAGACAGGAATACAGCACTCTTTTAGCAACAGCAGGATTTAGAAAGTAAAGTACTGTTTCTCAATTTGGAAGGACTATAAAGCCTTGTGTAAGCAGCAGGCTGAGACACAACCCAGGAGCCGAACAAGCAGGAGGTGAAGAAAGTTCTGAAGATCAACCTTTCGATACCATTTCCTGGTCAGTGTCATGCAGCAGTGGGAGGGAAGGGATAAATCCACTCAGCAATCCCATCTCTGCAGCTGCTCCAAACGTGTTGTGAAGCAGAGAGGCAATAAAACAATCTCAAGCCTAAAGGTCACTACAAGCTTGCTGGGTATCACCTGCAATTTCTCAGCAAGCACAGAAAAGGGAAGTTGCTGTATCTTCCTCTTGTGAAAAAGCACTTGGAGCTGCACTAAAGCCAAACCCCAAAGCCGTGGGAGGATCTGAGCTGTGCCCCAGCTATCAGGCAGCAAATCTGCAAACCCATCCCCTGGCATGCGCACACTCAGGCAAATCAGTAATCCTGCACTTCCAGTCGGACCCACCGCGCAGGGAGAGGCTCCTGCTTTCCCACACAGTGCAGCTATGGCACAGGAATCCCAAAAACCTCCTAATGCCCTGGAAGCACCCATCCTGCCCTATCCGTGTGGGCAACTCGGAGCAGCGCCACATTCTGAGCCACAGAGAGCCTTATGGCACTGGGACACTTTGGATCCTGAGCACAGCAATCGGAGGAACAACCTCAACAGCTGCTCCAGAGAAACACCTGCAGTGATGCAGGAGTTGGAGCACACAGCCCCTCAACAGAGCCCTGAAACCAAGCTGGCTGGGAAACAGAGCATCCCATCAGCCTGGCACCTCATCCTATGGGACACACACCTTTTGCCCATGATGACAAGCCCATAGAAATCTCATTTTCACACTTCTGGCAATCCTGATCCCCCCAGAGAACGGCCTCACAAACCCAGCTGGGGTCTGCGTGCAGCCACAACAACCAGAAGCAAGCTGCAGCCCGCAAATCCTTTGGAGATAAAACTCTAAATCCCAAGGAAAAAGATTAGGCTTTCTGTTCTACAAAAATAACCTCTTATTTCCCAAACAAGCCAGCAGAGGGCACAGAAGGACTGCGGTGAAAGTCCTCTGCTCTGTCACTGCCAGGGTGACACAAGTCCAGAGGCTCCGCGATGCCCCCGGTCGTGGCCCTGGGACAAGCAGGGATCTCATCCTATGGCGGATCTCTCTGGCCTCAGTAAATCTGAAACTTATTTCCGGGTCCTGAAAACTCCAAACTGATACCTGAAATACGAATTCAGATGTCCATATTGCAACCTTCCCTCGTGTCACTCCAAAGGAGGCATCAAATCGCCCACAAACCCTGTGCACGGATACATCAGCCAGTCTGAGACCCTGATGGAAAGCTGGAATTGCAAATTGCTCTGCGTGGTGTCAAAGCTTCCTTCCACCTAAGCATCATCTCAAGCTCCTGGCAGTGGTCAAAGATAATTCCTGGGGCTATGCCCGACGCCTTGTGGCACGAGTTTCCCTGTTGGGATGCTGTGGGGTTTTTACAGGTGCGATGAGGATAATTCACTTCAGTGGAAACATGGAAAATGGAAACTCTGTCCAAAACCTAGTAAAACCTTCATGCCATAACTCGCATTCCATTGCTCATCTCCCTCAGAATAAGGATGGCACTTTGATTCCAGAGCTGCAGCAGTGTGAATGGAGTTAATGCGTTTCCCATGGACAATCTATTTTGACCTTTACTGTTCTTCCAATTCTTCGAAACATTTTATCTCCACTGTTTCATAAGTTCCCAGAACACATGAGAATTTGGGATGGGGTCTGAAAGGAACTGTCAGGGAAGTGCTTTTCTGCCTTTCTACAGCTGCTTTTATTAAATGCTGCAATGCTATTTCCTTTACAGCACTAGGATAAAATCCTACTTGCCCATAATATCACTCAACTCCTGCCCAAAGACATCACAGCTTTAAAAGGCAAGACCAGGAAAGCAAAAACCAGGGGCATTAATTGCAGATACAGGTAAACAGATTTATTTACTGACGGAACCAATGTGCAGATCCCCTAAACCCCACTCCAGCATCCCTTGTGCTACACCAGCCTCAGTTTCTCACACCATCTCCTCGCAGGAGTCTCTGTGGGAACAGGCACTTTTATGCTTTTTTCTGGGACAATGTTTAAGTTGTTTGGGAAATGCTTTCTGCCCTACACTGCTCACACACTGTAAAACTGCTGGGGAACTTGCTGGCCAAGCCAAGTCACCCTGTCCTGGCAGCACCTTCTGCCTGCCTGTGGTTGAGCACTTCCCTTGAAATACAAATCCTACAGTTATCCAGAGCAGCCTGGAGTGGAGGCAGCAGGGCCAACAACTGTCCTGAGGAACAGGTGCCAGCAAAGAGATGGATTGAGCCCTAAAACAATAAGAGGCTGGAGTTTGCTGCTACTGTCACGCTCAGGCTGCAGTTACTCCTCTTCCATGTTTATTTTTGGCGAAGTGTTTCCGAGTGCCGCTCCCTGATGGGAGATAGGCGAGCAAATCCCTGGGGTATCTCAGGTCATTTGTTACTGGAGCTGCTGGCAGACTCTCCAGGGCTCTTCCTGTCCAGGAGATCCCTCCTTTCGCCTCACTTGGACTGCTCCGGGTTTGATGCCGCCACCGGGTCGCTGTGCATTTCCAAAAATGCAAAAGGAGCTCCTGGGATGCAGGAGGTGTCCACAAGGCAGGTGGGGCTGTCTGCTTTCCCCTCCACCCTGCTGCTGCTCCTGCCCAGGAGGCAGCAGCCTTCCCCACGAGAGGAAGCCGCGGCAGCCCGGAGGTCGTGTGCTATCGCCACGCTCCACGGGAACTCGGGGGAGGTTTCCTGCCCAGTTATCTCAAGCACCATATTTAAGTTTCTCGGTAATGTTTGTAAGCTGCAACAGCTGAGCTGGGTCTTAGGGCATCTCCTGTTCACACAGCTGAGCTGGGAAAGGGCAGGGACTGTGGCCTGGGAGTGCTGGGATGAGACAGGCAGGCCCTGCCCTCCTAGCGGGGATGTGGCTGCTCTGGGTATATTCCCAGTATTTCCCTCTGCTCCGCTCCATCCTTTTGTGCCTCTGTTCTCTTGCACCCACCCAGAATACTTCCAGCTTGGTCCCTGTGCAGGGCTATCAAACCACAGCCCTCTCAAGCTCCTCCGAAAAACATTTCTTCCAGAAACTCCAAGAAGTGACCACCCACTGCTCACTGCACCTCTGGAGGGCCTGGAATTACAGAGAGAGCTTCTGTAATTCTTTGTATTACACAAAATGGAGCAGAAAAACAAAACCAGGAATAACTAACAATACTACAGCCTGTTTTAGCTGCGAGTCAGAAGCTCAGATCTTTTCCCCCTAGCACTTCTCATCTGCTGCCAATTTTCAAACACTTCCCCTCTTGGCTCAGAAGCTACTGTGACCCCTTTTTCCAACAAGGAACAGTGTCACCACCTCTGGAAAATCTCTAGTCTCTCCAGGCCCAAAATGAAAAGCAAAAGTTTCTTCATAAATTGGCTCAATTTCCCTACCTGGCACCTCATTCCAGCCTCAGCTAATCAGCAGGTACCCAAAAAAACCTAAAGGTGGGCTTCACACTGAGTCCTACCATGGTTTCTCCACAAACCTGTCCTGATCCCACCACTGGCACAGGTGACAGGGCTGTCACTGCCCTGGATTTCTGCTGCACACAGAGAACCCTGTGCAGGTGCTTCAGTTAATGGGGGAGTCTGTTGGCTTCAGGAGGCCTTTTCTGATCCCACACACATCACTCCCTTATCCATGAGACTTCTGAGGTTTCCTAGCAATAACCTGGACAAGACAGATTTGTAATACCAGAACCTAGTCCAAAATGCAATGTCCACTTCAATGTTTCGAGGATTTCAAGGGCTTTGAAATACTTGCTTGTACCACACAGGAATGCCCTGCCATGATTAGAGCCACCAACATTACCCACCTCTCACTCAGGGCTGGGTATTTAACACCCCAAAGGGAAACATTTTGTGTACAGACAACTCAGAGCAGCTCCGACAAGACCCAACTCACTGTGGAGTCATAGGAAAAAGGCATTTTGATCCCATTATGCACCCAGAACCTTATCCAGGCTTTCTGCTACGGGCTGAGCACCAAAACTACTGATGCCACACAACTTCTGACAGGTTTGGAGCAGGGACAGAGCTCATGAGAAATGATCTGATGAGCTCTGCAAGACATGGGCCCTCTCGTTTTAATTTTTGTTCTTACACTCCATGCCAGGACTCTGGCAGTTGTCCCAGATGCTGTGTTGTAACCAGTATCATCCAATAAGAACCAATGACCATCACTCCTACAACTATTTTAGGTAAGAAAACACAGGGGCCAAAGTGCAATTGCTGGATTCTGTTTGTCCACAGCACGCTTCAAAACCCTCAACCTGCCAAAACCCCTCTTCTCAGGAGCTTCTACTTCAAATGAGCTTAAATGCAGAGAGGGAAAAAACTAAAGGTAGTGTCTAGAAATGCACAAACTGCTACAACCTCCTCAAGAGACATTGATACGCACAAAGGGTCGTAGGAGAAGCAGCTCTGGAGGTTTAAATAACAGCTCAGACTCGGACTGATATAAAAGCTCTGTCTAGTGTCACCATTCAGAGAACAATCTCCTTAACTGAAAAGCCCAATGAGGGATGGAGAAAAATGCTTTCAAGTGCAAACCAACTTCCTAAGATGTACAACAGTGTGGTCTCATTGCAAACCTTACAGCCAAAGTTGCTCATACCTTTCCATTTTTGAGCCGTCCAGAGGAGACAATCCTCGAGACGTGCACTTGGAAGGGCCTGCACTCAGTGCTGCAGTTAAACTCTTCCACTCTGTCCAAGGCCTCTACAGAGTTTTGTTCCACAAATGAAGCGGTTCCCCGCTTTTTAATGCGGCCGCCAGGCTGTTCCAAACCCTGTCTCTTCACTGTGGAACATTTTAAAAAAGTCACGACAGAAAAGTCAACGTCGGCAACTGCGGAACAGCCCATGTCGGCGGCATCCAGAATATTCTCAGGAATGTCATGAGAAGGTGGAAGGTCCCTGCCCATGACCTGACTCTTCTCCAGAGTACTGACAGTGTCTTGAATCTCTTCAGTCAGAGCTGCCTGTGGAGGGTGGATCAGAGCCTCAGGTGCTGCATGAAAGTCCCCACTGGCAGCTGGGGAATGGTCCAAGTTCACAGCATCCAGCTCATTCACAGGAAGATCAGGAGAAGGTAGTACATCCCTGCCCACAACCTGTGACATCTCTGGAGCACCGCCCGAGTTCTGAATCCCCAGCTCACCTCCCGACAAGTCTTGCAAAGGCAGCTCAGGATTTCTCAAGCCCTGATTATCCAGTTCTGTGTTTGAAAGCTTCTGAGCCATAGCTGGAGATGGATCCATGTCTTTAGCAATCACTGGGGCACAAACCACGTCCTCAGTATCAAGTTTACACAGTGATCTCTGTGGAAGGTGGGTCTGAGCCTCAGTCACTGCAGGAGAGTCACCAGCAGCAGCTGGAGAACAGCTCAGATCTGCAGCATCCAGATTATTGACAGGAAGATGAGGAGAAGGCAGCAGGTCCCTGCCCACAACCCTCTCCAGGGTACTGTCATTGTCTTGAGACTCCAGCTCACCTCCAGACGAGTTTTGCAAAGGCAGCTCAGGATTTCTCAAGTCCTGATTATCCAGTTCTGTCTTTGAAAGCTCCTGAGCAACTGCTGGAGACAGATCCATGTCTTTAGCAATCACTGGAGCACAGGTCCCATCCCCAGCACCAAGTTTAGCTGGCGGTGCCTGGGGAAGGCAGGTCTGCCCTTCAGTTTCTGCAGAAAAGTCCCCAGAGGCAGCTGGAGAATAGCCCAGGTCCACAGTATCCAGTCTATTCACAGGAAGATCATGAGAAGGTGGCAAGTCCCTGGCCATGACTTGGGCCTTCTCTGGAGCACCGCCCGAGTCCTGAATCGCTTCAGTCGGAGTCGTCTGTGGAAGTTCAGTCAGATCCTCAGAGGGGTCTTTGCTGTTCAGCTCAGTGAAAGAGCCATCTGCAAGCTCTGCCAGGTGGGACACGGATGGTTCTGGCCCAAAGGGAGAAAGTGAGCTTTCATTAAGCCTCCCATTCCCACTATCCAGGCCAGAGGAACCAAGGTCTCTCGCCCCTTCCGTGGTTTTGCAATGCTGCACGGGCTCCTTCCCTGCTAAACTCTCAAAGCTCAGGTTCTCCCACGTGCCTGAATCCGGGGACTGCAGACAGGCTCCCACCGTGCAGAAGGCCTTTGCGCTCTCATTCTCGATAACCAAGCCCTCTTTGGGGGAGGCAGCATCCTGCCTTCGGCCTCGGAAACTCCGCTGAGGCCTCTTCTCATCGGGGGAAAAAGCCCTTGAGGAGCCTCGCAGCCGCCGAGCTGCCTCAGCCACGCTGGTTAGGAACCTCACAACACCCCCAAAGTGAGTGACTTTGGTGGCACCGTTTGATTTTTTCCGCTGGCTGAGATTCTCCTCGCATCTCATATCAAAGTCAAAGTAAGAAGCTGAATGATCGGTTGTATTTTCTAAGTTCTGGAAATTGGTTTCAGCCTTTTGATCTGGGAGCTTTGAATTATCTTTGCTAGCTAATGAAATTCCTTTCAGATAGCTCCAGACATCAGAGCCCCTTCCTCTCCTGCCCTCCTGTGGGAGCACAGCACACCTCTTTTGATTGTCCCCTTCCGTAACTGCAGCACTCTTAACGTGTTCAAAATTCAAAGACTCGCTCTTCCTGGCTGCTGTTCTGTGGCAGTTCCCATCATTATCCTCACCGTGTAATCGGCCACTGATATCCCTGAGACATTTACTTTCAGTGGCATCAAGTTCAGGAATGCTGATGTTCAGCTCTATGTCCTCAAAAGAAGAGTCCAAATCCTCGATGTACCCCGCGTAGGAGTGGCGGGAGGGCCTCCGACCATCAGCCAGCTTCTTAACCCTGTAGACAGCTCTCTGCCCGCTGCCATGGAGGTCCTCCTCAGGGTCACACACATCCTGCGCTCTGGATGCTCTCAAATCCACGTTCTTGGCTGCCCTGGAGGATCTTCCCTTTTTTGACGACCGTACCCTGTCCATGAAGGATGGCTTTTTTAATTCTGAGACCTCAGAGGTAACTCCCAGCAGGATCATGGACTGCGGTCTGTCTTTATTCGTAGAGAGTCCTTTCCTTCGTCTGACGAAATTCCAGATCCGGTTGCCCTTGCTTGACTTCTTATACCTGTGTGTTTCCTCCTGCTCACTGGGGACTGCATCACTGGAGGTGCAGTGCTCAGCACCACAGGCCTCCAAAGCGTCAGTGCTCCCTTCCTCCATGTTTGCTTGGAAAATCCTGTTGGCATATCCATTGGGAATGCTCAGGGAAGCAGTCCGCTGGCGGCCCTCTAGAACTTCCATCGCCCTGGCTCACAGGCTGGTGTCAGGAGTCACGGATGCATCGTCTTCAGATTGCTTCTTCACAAGACTTAAGGAAAAAGAACAAAGGAATGCAATTAGGAGCAGAAAACTTTTAGAAGACAATTCTTAAAGCATCACAAGCCAAATCTTATCCCAGTGGCTGTGGTGGTTTTCCCCATTGATTCCAGGGAGGCTGAAATTTTGCTTCCAAACCATATAAATTTCAAAGCTACTTAAATCTGATTTAAATGACTGAACATTTAGTGACCACAAATAAACTTCCTGTACTAATAAAGTTACCACAAAGTATGCTCAGAATCCCGTGAATCACATCTTCATTTTTCATGCTGCTGAGACTCTAAATGCATCACAGTTCACGGTAGAGAGAGAGAGGAAATTCCAGTGAGTGTCCCTGCACATGTCACTGTCACCTCCACCATCCCCATCTGCCAGGAACTGGCAATGTGTTCCCAATAATTCGGTCTCTCCAGGCAGGCATTCAAAGAAAAGTCAGGATGAGCCTCTTCCTAGAAGCAATGCAATTCTGAAATACTGCAACATCAGAAAACTCATGGAATACCCAAGCCAGGTTTTTCCTGCTGTAGCAATGGCACCAGCACGGGAATCCCTCGCTGGAACTGGATCTGCTCAATGAAAGCTGCTTGGCCACCTCCCAACGCTACACAAAACGTGTTCCCCTCAAGTGAGTTCCAGTGGTCAGGATTAAAAATACAAGTACCGCACGTGGAACAGCAATGGAAACCATTCTGAACCACCTGTGGGAATACAGCTGAACTCCTGCTCAGATCCTAAAGTTTCCCTTCCACTGGGAATACCTCTGCCCTGTCTCGAAATTACCGCTTCCTGGGTCTGGATCTGCTGGTCCTGGCTTTGCTCTCTACCTTTGCAACAAACAGAACTACATGCCAGGCACTGAACAGGGTTAAATTCCCTCCATTTCCAATCCTACTCTTAGAAGGAAAAAGACAAATTTCCTTCATGGAAGAAGGGTTTGACATAGGTTTGACAATGGAGAATCTCTCCACTTTCCCCTGAGCAGCAGAAGAGCCACACCAGCACTTTGAACAGTCCTGATGTCTACTAAAAGCATTTCAACTTGCTATTTTGTTAAAACTAAGGTTATTAATGCAGCAGCTGTTGCCCTGAACACCTCACGACCCTTGCATTCAGTCAAATAAGCCCCTTTCGACCTTGCCACTGCATCTGTCTTCCACAAGGGATAACCCGTGAGACCCCCACGGATGGCAGAGGCACCACGGAAGCAGAGCACAGCCAACAGAAACAACGAGCATCCCACTTTTTTATGGACAACAGTCATCTGGCTTTCCATGAGCCCTGCCACAGGGGTTGTGCCAAGCATTTTTGGCACTAGCAGTGCTTAGGGTAGCAGAAATCAACGTTTGCTGCTGTGGTGGGCTGCCAGATGTCCATTCACTGTGCTGCCCAACCAAGGCAAGGGGGGAAGTGAGATGACAAAGCTGCTGGGCTGCTATAAAAACACAGTGATCCCTTTCCAATCGGTGTCAATTTGATTTACTGCCAACTGATTTGGATAATGAGAAATGAAGAAAAAACTAACACAACGCCTTACCCCCACCCCATCTCCTTTTCCCCATGGCTCTACTTCCCATCTTCTGAGGGATCTACCTCCCACCAAGGGATGCAGAGGGATTGGGAACTGGGAGAGCTATGGTCGGGACATAATAGTTGTCCTTCCTTCTCTTACTTGTCCTACACTCCTGTGGGGCCCACACAAGCCACGGCTCCTGTCAGGAGAACCTACTGCTATGTGGGACCTCCACTGGTTACAATTCTTTCCAGGAATCACCTCCACAGGCTACAATTCCTGCCTGGAACATCCCCCTGCCCCTGTGTGGAGCCTCCAGAGGCCTCATTCCTGTCATGTGGAGCCATCAAAGGCGCCATTCCCATCAGTAGAACCCGCTCCTGGTGTGGGGCCTGCACAGGCCGCAGGTCCTGCCAGGGATCGTCCCCGTGCTCCAGCAGCTCCTTCTCACCATCTTCACCAACCCCAGTGCTCACAGTGCTGTTTCTCACCAATTTTTACCCCCGTCACTCCTCTTTGGCATTTTTGCCCTCTATTTGAGCGTGTGACGCGCTGCCGGCGCTGCTGCTGGCTCCACTCTGGGCTGTGGTGGGGCCGCTAGTGGGACCGGCTGTGCCCAACATCGCCGAGAGTGACACAGCCCGAACGTGCCCTGCCAAACACACCCCAGAATGACACAGCCTGATGGAACACAGCCAAACACACCCCAGTTACACTGCCTGATGGAACACAGCCAAATACACCCTACAGTGGCACATGTAGCCTGATGGAACACAGCCAAATACACCCTACAGTGGCACATGTAGCCTGATGGAACACAGCCAAATACACCCTACAGTGGCACATGTAGCCTGATGGAACACAGCCAAATACACCCCAAAATTACACATCCTGATGGAACACAGCCAAATACACCCCACACTCAGCCTAAATGTGCACTGCCACCCAAATACACCCCACAACTACACATCCTAAATGTACCCTGCCAAATACACCCCTCAGTTACCCAGCCCAAGCACACACTGCCAAACACACCCCACGCAGTCACACAGCCTCACTGGGTACCTCCAGTTACCCAGCCCAAGAGTACAGTGATGATGCTCCCCATGCTGCCCTGCTCTGCTTTAGCCATTTATTTACTCAGCCTCTTGTACTCGCCACTATGGAGATTTTAAGAGAGAACATCCTTCCCCAAGCACTTTTGGGGCCTCAGCACCACCTGCCTCCATTTAAACCCTGTAGCAGAAATTCATGCAGGAGCTGGGTTGTCCGAGGTCCCTGCAGAGACCACAGAAGCTTTTGTTCCCAAAAAACCAAGGGTTTAGCAGGACAGTTCCTCCATCTGGTGCTTGAGGAGGAGACCAGCTCCTCATTTCTCAGGCTGTCGCTTTGGGATGAGAGTTATTCCCAGACATTCCTGCTGCAACTTAAAGACTAACACATTGGAATGGGTTGGAAGGAGTGGGGAAAAAAAAAAAAGGCATTTTAGTCGTTTCAAGTCATGCAGCCAACTGGCAGCTAAAGACAGAAATCACAAACAGTCTCTTTTTTTAATTTGTTTGTTTTCTCTTTCCAGTTTTATGTTTTATTGTTTTTGGCTGGGTGGATCCTGCATGAGGAAAGAAGATTCAAAGGGAAGAGTCTTGCCTGTGAAGTCTTGGGAGGGATGCTAGCACAGAGGAGACAGGCTGTTCCTCATGTGTCAGGCAACAGAGAGCCCATAACAAGGGACAGATCCTGCACAGGCCTCCCCAGAGAAGCAACAGAATCCAGAATCACAGGGTACACGGGTGGCTTTAAAATTAACTAGGGGAGGGGTTAATTTTTTTTTTTAAGCAGCTGTAAACCAGATGTAAATTAGCACTGCAACTATGAAGCCAGACCCAAGCACTCTAAGCAGACCCATTCAGCAGAGAGGAGACCCATTCTGCGACCAGTGCTTGGTGCCTCCTCTCCACCTTCCCTTCCACCACAGCCTCACCTGAACCTCTCCTCATCTCCAAAACCACCTTGCTGGTGTTTGAATTCCTCCCCATTCACAATTACAGGACTGCACACACTGAAAACCACAGGCTGACCTTGGCAGGAGCCAACTCCCAGTGCAGCTTCCTCCATGCTCACAGTCCCAGCACTGCCTCTGGGCCAGCTCCAGCCCCAAGACTGGCACTGCCTCACCCAGAGCACAGCCTCCCCACCACCGAGGCAAATTCCAGCTTCCCTCAGTATTCCCTGAGCAGGAGCCAAAATCTGCTCCGCTCCACTGCCTGATGGAGCTGCGGAACTCAGCATCCGCCGCTGTGCAAACACCTGCAGCAGCTGCCTGGGGGAAACCTGTGCTTTCAATCAGCCAAGCAGGGCAAAGGTGGCCTTATCAACCAAACCACACAGGCTTGGGGGCGTTAAAGCCCATCACGACAAAATAAAATTTGAGTATGGAAGAGAACGAGTATCTGAGGAACCATTACTTGCCTTTGTGGGGTGCAGGAGAAAGAGGTTTGGAAGAAACAGCTATTAGCCAGAAAATTACACCACTTGTCAACCACCTGTTTATTTTTCCTCACCTTGAGCAGCAGTTGCAGATGTCAAGTCGCAGCAAGTTACCGCCCCGCAGCTGAGCTGGGACTGCCATCACTTAAAGCAGGGCTTTAACCACAGAAAACACGAGGGAACACAATTACCTCCACCTCTTCCGCTACCCTCGGATTACCTGAGCCCAAGGAGGGTGGCTCAGCCAGGTTTGAGAACCAAAGGCTCGTGTGTTTGCTCTCCAAAACACACAGCACCTCACCTGGAGGGGAAGATGGTTTTATAGAACCCCAGCCAGCAATCAAATGCTGCCAACAGCTCCAGTGTGCAGGGGCTGTGTGGGTCCCTACCTTGCCCTGCTCTTCCCATCACACAAGAAGCAACCCTTCATTCTGAAAATTCACTTTCCTTCTCCAGGTCACCGAGGGGGACAAATAAGCAGAGATTAATAAACTCTCCAGACAGTGGCACCATGTGGGTTACACAAACATCTGTATCTACTGCCATGATTCCCCCTCCAAATTCTTTCCATATTTTTTGCATTATCCAAATCTCTAAGAAAGAAATAGGTACTCTGTATCTCACTCATGATTGCACAACATTCCCTTGGCAACAGGCTCTTCCTGCATGATATAGGTGGGAGTAATAGCAATTTTGCTCCTTTTCAGTGTGATTTAGCAGACAGACAGCAGAAATAACAGCACAGGCCCGGGGAACACCTACTGAAGTTGACAGTTCTCATAGACTTAAAGGACACTGGATCAGGCCGGAGCAATCAGGGCTGTCACAAGCCACCCCTCAGGGAGTGACACTTTGCATGAGCAATCTCCTGCTGAGCTGCCCTATACAAGTTACCCACAACCAGAGCAAAACCAGGGTGTTAAACCAGATTAAACCACCACACCTGGTCCAAAGGCAGCAGGGTAGCAAGACCTGCTAGAAAGGAAGCATCAGTTAGGAAAGGTCTGACCCAGGCTGAGTTTTCTCAAGAGATCCCAGTGATGGAAACAAACTCATTTAACACCACACAATCCCTGAAGTCTACTTCAGACCACTGCAGCTTTTGGGCAACAAGCAGAGGTAACTTTTTAAAAAATATATTTAGAAGCACTCTGAGGGTGGTGAGGCACTGACACAGGTTGCCCAGGGAAGTTGTGGCTGCCCGATGCCTGGAAGTGTCCAAGGCCAGGCTGGACAGGGCTTGGAGCAACCTGGGCTAGTGGAAGATGGCCCTGCCATGGCAGAGGATGGAACAAGATGATTTCAAAGGTTCTTTCCAACTCAAGCTATTCTGTGATTCCAGGATCCCTTGGTGTTGTGGGATTCTGGAGACTGCATATTCCAGGTTCCAGTCAAATTGTAAACCCCTTTCTATCAAGTGACCCGAAAGAACTATTTTGACTGGGGCCCTGAGAAACAACAAGGCTTTGAAGGGAACAAAGAGGAAATTGGTGGTGGGGTTGCCCTTGGGGCAGCCTAGACAGGATTACATGCCAGAAACGTGCTCTCCACCACAGAGCCGCTGGCTCAAAGCACCTGGAGAGACCCAAAGTCATCCTGGAGGGTTTTGAAGCCAGAGGTAGAGAGGGTCTGAGGCTCATTACACCCCAACTGCAAAGGAGAAACTGGGGCGTTCAAACAATGTCAGAAATGGTTGGTACAAAAGCCCAGCTCCTCTTGGCACTGTGACAACCTGAGCCATGCTGGATGTTCCAAGGACAGGATCCACATTCACTGCAGAGCAGCGACTTGAGACACCCCTCCAAGCTCTCCATCACGCTTCTCTCACCTTTCAGCAGTGCTGCATTTGCTTCCAAACCCATTGTCCCCCCCCAGCACCACAGGCTGGAGCAAAAGGCCCGGGGCCGGCGCAGCCCAGGCGCCGACAGCCTCACCGGGCGCTGCCGGAGCTGGAATGCACCGAGGGCCTCCAGGGACACGATCTTCCACACGGCTCTTCCTCTGCAGGATCCAAAATAACAAACAAGAAGGAGCCTTTGGCCATTGTTTTTCGGGGAAGGGGGGTGACGGGGAGAGGGCACGCGGCGCAGCCTGCCAGAAGGCATGGCTGAGCTAAGGAAGTCCTGCCTGGGCTTCGCTGTATCCGCTCCTCTCCAGGAGGGGCGGGGGGAGGCAGGAAGGAGAGAAAATAGAGAACAAATGATCATATAACCCTTGAGAGAAACCTGTCTGCTCTCGGAGAGCGTATTTAGCCCAAGCATGCAGCACCTCTTGCTATACAAAAGAAAAAGAGGAAAGAAAACCCCGCCAGTTCTTCCGTTACCATGTTCTACCACTGAAAAAAAATGGGAGGAAACAGATGTTAAGCTCTCCAGCGTCAGGAAATTATCTCTTTCATGGGGGTACAGTTACTTCAGTGTATTTAGGTCAAACAAATAGGGAGAGAATCGTGACTTCTCCCCCTTTCTGTTTATGTCTCCACAGACATTTCAGCCTCTCTGGGTGCCGCATCCAAGGACCAAGTGCAGAGCTGTGTTTGCTCACAAGGCACTCCCTGAGGATGCAGCCTGATGATCAAGTCCCTGCCTACCTGGCAGGTCCCCACCAGCAGACCCCCACCCCAGAAACCACTGCAGCCCCTACAAAAATTCAGCATCCTCTGTTTCTGGGTCGAGGAGGACGGTTTGCTGCTGGGCCTCGGCCAGGCATGGCAGCGCTGCAGAGTGATTGTTCATTTTTATCAATAGAGGTGGAAGGAGAGACTTGGGTGAAACATCTGCAAAAGGGATCTCCAGGCCATCAGCGAGCGCGGTTACGATTTTCCGGCTCTGGGCTCCCCAGGGAGCGTGGGGCCGGTGCCCATAGGAAGCGAGCAGAGAACTGAACCAGCATTTTACATGCTCTGCAAAATCCCTTCCACAGGAAGCTAAACCCCTTCATTAGGAGCAGGAGGCAGACAGGAGAGCAGTCTGAATCCCTTCCCAGTCAGGAGTGGACAGACATTATCAAAACACTGAGTTTTAGAATCACAGAATCATGAAGGTTGGGTAAGACCTCCATGATCGAGTCCAACCATCACCCCAGCACTACCACCACGCTGACCACTAAACCGTGTGCTCAAGTGCCACATCCACACATTTTCTAAGTATTCCAGGGATGGTCACTACACCACTTCCCAGCAGCAGAAAGGACTCCGTGGCAATGGTCTCTTCCATCACTGAGGGCAGACTACCAGACAGGTTAACCCCAGGCAAACACGCCACGTTCCCTGTGGCAGCAGCATCTGCCCCACATGGTTTGCACTGGTTTAAGCCAAAGCTTTTACAGTCCTGGATCTCTGTTTGTGTCCCTGCTAATTCAATCTTCACCGGGCAGACGGATGGATGCACAGACTGATAGCTCCAGCCCTGTATTTATAAGGACGGAACTCAAAACTTCAGGCTGAGTAAATCAGTTCACTCATGTATAATTTAAACATTACTTCCTTCCCATTTCAGGGAGCTTTAGAGTTTGTGCGGTGGCTAAACACAATGACATTAGAGCAGGAGACTCATTTTGCCTGCAGCTGAGGGGGGCAGAGAGAGAGAGAGATGCTCCAGTGCATCTGTCAGACAAACTGGGCCGGTGCTGCTGCTGCCAGGGAGGGACCAGCTCGCTGCAAACACCACAGCTCCGCACTGGGGCTCGCTGGGAGATGGGGTGGCACTGCAGGGAGGTGCCAGGCAGCTCAGCAGGGCACCAGTCCTGGGCTCTGCAGCACAGGGAGCCCTAAAACCTTACAGCAAGCCAGGAATAGCTTTATACACACAGGGAAGGAGAGAGAGCCGGCACCCAGCTCCTGGGGCAAAGCTGAGCAGGAGAAGCTTGAGGATAAAACACAGAGGTATAAAAGCCCTGGAATACAACTGGAATGGAACAACAAACATGAAACAGATTAGTTCCTGCTGAAACTGAATTTCAGACCAAGCCTCTCACAAAGCCCGCACACCTCTGGCACTGTACCTGTGCTAAGTGTTCCTCCAGATTCGCAGAGCTGACCCAGGAACTGCAGACGCAGATTCACCCTCTGCCCGCTGAACCATGGCAGCACCACCCCTTGCACACTCCTCCACATTTCCCCTTTTTTTCCAATTTTAAATTCTTTTGCTCTACAGAAAATAAAACTGAGGTGAGTCCTGAAGAGATCCAAAAGGATCCTCTGGGTATTGGCAGCTGGGATAGACAAGGACCCTCAGGAAAAGGAGGGATCCTGAAGGAGGAGCCATCTGCCAGCCCAAGGTGATGTTTTGATGCACAATAGCTGTTTCCCCAACCTCCCCAGCTATTTGGCACCAACTGTCGCCATGATAATACCGAAATATCTGCCATTACATGTAGATTATTTAAGCTGTTCAAGTAGTCAGTTGAAAGTAGTTAATTATATGTAAGAACATTTAATTACTATCCAGTAGCAGCTGTAGGTACTTTAATACCACAGTGATGAGCTAAAACACAACAGAACAGGCAGATTCAGGGGTCTACACCCATACACACCCCATTAATGTCAGCTGAACAATATTGAACTCCTGGCTGCCACCCTTTGGGAGGATGCTGGGCAGCAACAGTTTTGTGATGCTTGTGACATTGCTCTGCATTCCCAATTAGTTTACTAGAGATGCCTCAGGAACTTTACAGCTGTGACATTTCTTAAAAATCCTTGCCTTCTCCACAAATCCCTAAGCAAGAAAGCATGGCTGCCCACGGTCTCAACATCAGAGCAGCAATCAGCAGCCAGAGTTTAATTGTTTATATCTTGAGACAAAGATAGTGTCTAAATAATTGTCTATTGTATCTCAGAGACAGTACAGGAAAGCTCTTCCCCTCGCCGGGAGCCTACAGGTCACACATGCTTCTGCCATAACATTTGCTATAAATAATCCTCGCTGAGCCAGGCTCTGGGCTAGGTACAGACCAAGGCAGCACTGTGCTCCTATCGGTTTCAGCCATTAGCCCTCCCCAGAGAGTGCATATCCTACCCTATTGTTCCTGCTCAAATGTTTGAAAGAATTATTTTTTCCTTGCTTCTTTTGTTTGGGGAGTTTATTTATATTTCCTCTTTGACATGGAATTACTACAAGAAAAAAGGAGTGCCACCTTACACGGCAGCTGGCTGATGCCAGCGTTGAGATGAGGAGCAGAGGGGTCACGTTTGTAGGATATTGCCATAGTTACAGAGCTCCCAATCTGGGATTCTGTGTTAATGTATGTTCAGCACATTCAGATCGGGATTAGAAACAACGCGCTGGGTGCCAAGGCCAGCCCCAAATTCACATGCAGGGACTCGGAGCACACGCAGCAACGCGTTCTGCTCAAACACTTCCAAGGATTATTTCAGCAGGTTACTCAGCAACTCCCTGACATGGCCCTGGTGATGTCAAATGACACCTAACACATATTTCATTGTCTCACTTCCAGCCCAATTTCTACCTCCAAACAGATCCCAAGTGACCTGTTCCTCTCAGGCAGCTGCAAAGGCGGAATTTCCCACCAGCCTTTCCCCTTTATCCCAGAAAAGCTGGACACAACTCCACGAGCACAGGACTGGACAGGGGCTGGTTGGTTCTCACCTCCCCAGGCACCACATTCTGGAAAACCCAACTCATCAAGCACAGCCTTTGCCTACCAGGTGAGGTTATCTCCCTACCCTGCTCTGAAATCGGTGACAAGTCTCACTTTACAGCCCCAGCTATCAGGTGTACAAATGTCTTTGCCCTCAGCAGCAAACAATTCCTTGAGGAATCTTCTGCACTGATTTTCAGTACGATCAACCCAGTTTCTGGGTGTTTGATGTCCCAAAGAGGCCAATGACAGCTGCTGTGCCTTCGTCCATCACAGCATTCTGAGATCTCCAGCTCAGGAAGGCAGGTGGCCTTGCAGTAAATTGTCTTTAGGCAATGAAAGAACTAATCTGGTGTTTCTAGAAAATCACAGTAACTGCTGCATGCCTGGCCTGCTCTCAGTTTCTCACCAGAGACACCAGAGAGGCCCTTTTTGGGGTCACACTGCGAGCTCCCAGGGGTCTGACACCTGCCTACACCTTACTTTTCCCTCCCAAGGTTGGTGTAGGACTCTCAGGAGTCACAAGGTGTCTCCTAGACACGCAGACACCTTTCTGCTGGATTCCCCCTCAACAGCAACAACCAAAAATTATCTTTTACCTGCACCCAAAGCCACTCCACGTTAAGCAGCAGCACACACTGAGCCCAGGCTGGCACACAGGGATGCTCTGCAGGAACTACAGGTGGCTGGGTGATGTTTGGAGCCCAGTTTCACTGGGAATGCTGCCATTGCTGTAGGGTTATCCTGCATTTGTGCAGCCCAGCCTGGCCCCAGCTGGTCCTCATCCCCTAACCCACACTTCAAATCCATAGTTTACCAATGCCAGCCCAGCAGGACGATCCCACAGGGACACTGAACCAACCAGGCCGAGGTGAAGGGACGCTGGGAGCACAGCCCCTGTCTGGCCCATGCACGGTGTCCCCAGCGTGGCTTTGCCCTGCAAAAGGGGCTGTCAGCTCCCATTGCTCACGCTCCAGGGGCTGCTCGAGCCGGCCACACTCCGCTGGGCCACGCAGAGAACCAACATCAGATCCAATTAGCATCAGTGCTGATGAGCTTTTCATCTCCTGCCCGAGCCCCCGCCACGCTCCACGGCCGTGGGGATGGGGCTGTGCACACACAGGTGGCCACACAGCCGTGTCTCCTCTGCCTTCCCACCCTGCTCTCCCCAAGGATACACTCACCCCTTTTTTGGGGTGTTCAGAACTCACCACAGCAGGTGCAGTTAAAGATTCCCTTTAACAAAGCCTGACTTTTTTTTTCATAAGAAGCTGGGGATTGTGTTCTGAGTATTAAGCACTTTTTATTTCGCCCTTCTCTATATTCTATATATTCTGTAGTCTCTCCAAGGTCTCCTTTCCAACAAGTGAATTTATTGCCGTGGGTGGCAAAGGACTAAAGAGAAGCCATGAGCAGGAAAGGACAGGACCAGTCACCCTGAAAGTGCCCATTCCCTCTGAGGTGCAGATCCAAGGATGAGCCCAGCACACCTGCAACTTCACCCATGCTTTAAAACACAAACAGCTTGGGAACACGTGCAGGCAATATTGAGTTTTTGCAGGAAATTGCACAGCGTGGATATCCAAACATTGCTATCAGGCAAAAAAAACAACATCTGGATTTGCCAGCTCATGTCACACAAACCAAAATTCTTGACAGGTGACAGTGTTCAGCCAAGGCTGAGCAGCAGTAATACCCTTCCACAGCTCTGGAAAGCCCTGGAGCTCCACAGAGCATGAGGCTGCAAATCCTTGGAAAAGACAAGGATGTGAGTTCTGCAAGGCTATGCACCCCGTGGAGGGTGCAGGGAGCCAGGGCAGCCCAGCTCGTGTTTCCTCTGTGCTGGGGTTCAAACCCTGCTCAGCTGCTGCAGGAACTCCCACACGGGCTCCACCTGCCTGCACAGGCAGGGCAGGAGCAGCCCCAGCTCCCTGGAGCTCCCCAGCATCCACCAAACGTGCTGAGCTCTCTGCATGGCACTCCAGAGCCGTATCCTTCATTTGTCAGGAGCACCAAGGCAAAAGCCCCTTGGCTTCCAGGCCCAGTGCTGGAGCCTTGCTACGTGCTGACAAATTTCCTTCCTGTAGTAAAATCAACTCCCATCCACAGGCTACAGCACTGCCTGGAAATCAAAATCTTTAAGGAGTCAATCCTTCCTGTCCATCCTCCTTGAGAAGCATCAAAAGCGATTTCTGAGCTGTGGTCATGCCCAACCATTTGGCACACGGGCTGCAAAACGCCTCAGGACATCAGGATGGAGGCAGCAAATGTTCTGACAGGTTACTGGTCCCAGTGACAGCACCTTCCCACAACCACTGTGATTCACCGCTCACGTCAGCAGTGTGGAAAAAGTGACCCTTTCTTCCTTCAGAGGAAACAACAGACGTGCTTCAAAAAAAATAATAAAAAATTAAAGACTATGGGCTTGTCCAGCAGAAAACCTGAGCAAAACTCAATTTTCACAGAACCAGAGGGATTTTTCATTGATTTAATCCCTCTCTTTCTTGTCTGTTCTTAAATCACTCTCCCTCATAGGAGGAGGCAAACAAGTGCCAGCCCCAGCAGCGGCACTTGCAGAACAGCTGCTATTTCACAACTACCTGCAGCAAGAAAATCAAGAAACCTGACAGAGTGTGCCAGAAATAATCTCCCTAAAAGACACAGCAATCGGGAAGGGTTGCAAAGAGCCATCTCTGGCACAGGTGGATGCTTCAGCCTGTGGACACAGAAACACAGGTCAGGGCTGCCCCACAGCCCCCAGGGGATGACAGAATAGGTCCAGGAAGGCAGGAATGAGGCAGAAAATGAGGTAGGAATGAAGCACCCAACAAAACCAATCTTTGTGATCCTCATGTCAAAGGCATCACCCTTGTTTCATTTGTTTCCAACCCTGACAGGAGTCTGTGCTGAACTTCCCTCCCAAGCTGCCCCTCCCCTGGCTCCCTCAAGGGCAGCTGGGTGTAAAACCAGAGAAAGGGCAAAGGAAGAGATAAATGAAAAAAGCATCTCACCCTGGATTATATCGTGATTTTGGGGGTTGTCCTGTGCAGGGCCAAGTGTTGGGCTTCAATGATCCCTGTGAATCCTTTCCAGCTCGGGATATTCTATGAACACAACGTTCTGATCCATCTCTACAGCAATGCAGCTCCACTGCCTCCAGGTCAAATCTAGCTCCTATTCATCCAGCTTAAAACACAGCGTCCCCAACACCTCCATTGTTAGAAATCACAATTTAAGCCACGTGAGGCTGAACCCCAGCTTTCTACCACCAGCAGAGGAGCAGATTAACACCCGGCTCTGAAGGATACTTGGCTGGACTCTGCAGAAGATCCTGTCCCAGATTGCTGCTTCTCTAGAAACCCTCCTGCACACTCAGGAAATGCTCCCAGACACCCCCAACTCAGCTCCCTCCCAGCCCTGTCCCACTGCCAGGGGCAGAGTTGTGCCTTTAACACCAAAATCAGATTTCCCACTGACACGCTCAAACGTGTATTGAGGTGCCTAAACTGAACTCAAATTAGGGATCTCAGTGTTCATCCTTGCACTGTATTAGCCTCATGCAGGGGATGGAAAGAACCAGGGAAGTGCAGCACAGAGAGGCTCCTCCAACACCACCTAAATCCATGGCTCCTTCCTGCTTCCAGCCAAAGTTGCACCTCCTTTGGTGTGTTTGAGGGAAGACAGGCAACGCTTCTGATCTTCTGAGCAGCTCCTCAAGGAGCATCCAGCAATCAGTCCATGTTCCCTGGCTACAGCACTGCACAGATCCAGGGAGCTGTCCTGCAGCATCCTGCAGCAAAGCTCTTCCCCAAAAAAATTCTTCAAGTTTTCCACTCTGTCTTGATAAACACACTTACACTGTAGCTGTAAATAAAAGTGAGACTTTCCAGGAATCAAAGCAAGGTGCCTGGAAAGATGACACACTCATTATCACTCAAAACATTCAGCTTGAAATCACAGGAACAGACTCCCTGTATTTCCCACAGACCATTTTCGTGGCATTGTCCTCCTCCTTTACAGGTGCAAAACCCACTGATCACAGAGGACCTTGAGGGAGTACAAACATGCCAGACTGGATCATGAAACTTCCATATAAGCTGCTGCTTCCTCCTATGTTCTGGACAAGGGCAAACGCTTCAGACGAAAGAGGTGAGAACCTCATTAACAAGCAATTATGGAATAATGGACAGCCTGGAGAAAACTGCTTCTAGCTGTGTCAAACATGGGCTGGCTTGTGCCCTTAAATGTCATTTATTTAATTCCATTTTATACAAATATTTCTACCTAATGCAACTCATTATCTTCACAAAAGTTTATTTAAACATTTGGCTTTAATTATTATGGCAAGAAGTCACAGGGACCAATTACAGACCAGAGAGAGGGCACAGAGGAGTTCCTGCCCTTGGAGAATTACAGACACTGCTGCTGCATCCCAGAGCGAGAAAACATCAACCACGGAAGGGTCAGAAGCGAAGATCTGACTCTTGCTGCAGCAGATCCCTTCTGCAGGATCCCTGTGAGCAAACACCAACTCCTTTGCACAGTTCCCAGCATCAGACCTGGCAGAAGGTCCCTGTGGACAGCCCAGCTGAGGAATTCAGCTCCCTCCCTCCTGGCAGAACAGCCCTCCCGGCTCAGATGTTTGCATTTATGTGGGGCTTTTGTGGCCTCCACTTCTCTTGTCCTCCAGCCCCAATCTCCACAGATGAGGTGCTGGGACAGCCCTGTCACCCTGTCCAGAGGGGCAGCACCTCACCCTCGTGACTAACTGCCTTTTTTCCTGTTTTTCCTTCCTCCCAGAAGCCCACTCTTAGGAACAGGAGTGCAGCCTATTCAATTTCGATTGTTCAGTGGCAGCCGGAGCCCTCCCAGCTCTGGCGCTGGGTTTGCCACTGGGAAACCAGGAATTATTCCTTTATCGTAAGTAATCACAGCTGATCCAGTGCTGCCTGGCACAGGCCCACGCTGGAACCCAGCAAACCTTCCAGAGGAAGATGTTCCTGCCCATGGCAGGCCTTGGAACAAGATGTTCTGTAAGGTTGCTTTCAAACCAAACCACTTGTGTGGTTTTGGTGGCTCTGCTTTAGATTCAGTTTGTTCACTCAAAAGGAATTAAAAAACAAGGAGAAGGGGGTCTAAGATCCACCATCATTCTCATTAGAACTTTTAAGGTCTGGCCTGAAAAATCTGCCTTTGCAGGAATGGAAACAAAACGCAGTGACAACATGAACCAGCAGCTGAAGCTACCAGGGCTGAGACCTGGGATGATCCCCCAGCTCCAAACAAAGCCTCACGTTGTCTCAGCATTCATTTCAACACATTTTAACACAAGCCTTGTCTTCAAGGTCTCTGCTTTTCATAACTACGTCCTTGAGGATCTGAAGAGAGGATTCATGGGAAATATCACCCAAAATGAACCAGATCCATCTGGCTTTGGAGAGACCCTACACAGACTGTACTCGGCCATTCCTTAGATCATTTAACTAAATCTAACTTTGAAATTTAACTGAAGGACTGAGGAAAAGTTGCCCCGGGAACTGCTGCTCAAAGCTCCCAGCTCAAAGCAGGAGTGCCCCCTGGGAGAAACCAGGTCTGTGCAAAAGGTTCTTATCACTTCTCTAAAACTGGAGCAGCATTAACAGGAAGAAATTGTTTTGGCAGGACTTACACCATATAAAGTCAACTCATCAGCCAGCAGTGTGTAAAACCTCCCCGGAAAACACAGAGAGACAAAGAGCACAGGGTGCAGAGAACATCCCCCAGGCTCAGGTGGGCTCCCAGGCACCCATGCTCAGCATTCCCACACCATGGAGCACACAGCACTCTGGGAAACGCCAACAGCACCACCCTGAGCTCGGCTGCCTCTCCCAGCTTTCCCCATTATCCATCAGGGGATGCTCCCAGTGTGACTGCAGAGGGACCCAGGGTGTGCTGCTTGCCTGCTCTCTCCGTCAGAGCCTTTTCCAAGCTCCAGGACACAGTGTGGAAACCAACTTTAGGACGTGCTCTGCACCCAGGAATGTTGTCCAACTCCCTGCAGTGCAAGGGAAGGATGGGAAGATGGTAAGAGATTCTGGAGCTGCTTGATGGGAAAAGCCCTTTCAGTGCAAATCCAATACCTTGCGCTGCTCAGAAACCTGGGGAATGTCCTGTTCCTCATCCTCCTCCTCCTCACTCTCCATGTGCTGCCCCACTTCAGGCAGGACCCTGGTGACACCCCCTGCACCAGCCTGGCCGAAGGAGGCCGGGTGGTGCCTGGTGAAGCCCAACTTCCTGGCCAAAGCTCCGGAGGCTCCGTGGCCACCCCGCTCCAGCAGGACGCGTGACCTCACTCCACTGCAGTGACACAATTCCCTGCTGGGGCAGCCGCTCACATCGGCGCTGTTGTTCCCACACACAATGGGCACTTCTTACCGCCACGAGAGCCACAGGGCAGCTTTAAACTGATTAATGGTTCTCTCAAACAAGCCCTGAGTGTGCGGGAGGCCCCTGGCAGACAATGCCAGTCCAGTGGCAGCAGGACAGCATCAGCTGGTGCCGTGTGCCAGCGGGAGAGGAGCAGCGGGAGCAGATGAGCTCCAGCCACCGCCAGTGTGGGACACAGCGCGGCTGCTGCCAGGCTCCCCGTCCCTCTGCCAGGCACGTGGCAGCACGGGCACGGCACAGGAGCTGCTGGGTTCCCTGCCCCATGCCAGGCTCAGCCACCCTGCTCCACAAACCCAGCAGAGCCCTCCCCCTGCAGCCTGCGCAGTGAGGATCCCAGCAGCACAGTGGTGAAGGAGCCAGCCTGCAGCTCCTGGGTGCACAGGGCTCACACCTCCTCACACTGCACTGGCACAGAATTCCAGCAGCAAATTCCCTGTACAGCCTGTGCACAGGGGCCTGGCTGCCTGCACAGGCTCCCCAGGGCTTTACTGGGGCAGCAAAAGCTCAGGAAAAGCCCTGGGAACTTCCAAGCTGAATTCTGCCCTGACGTGTGGCAGCGGACGAATGTCACACGTGCAGCTTCGCTCTTTACACCTGCCCTGGTTTGGCACTTTCTCTCTTTCAGCATGGCAGGCAAAAGGGAATGAAAAACCCAGGGTGAGAGAGCAGCCAGCCCTGCAGTGAGGGAGAGCGCAGTTTGGACAGCAAAGCTTTCGGATCCTCCTGCTCCTGCCAGCAGCCAAAACATCCCAGGCAGCGCTGCCTGAAAGGAGCTGCGGCTCACATGGGTGAGTGAGGAGCAGCTTGTGCAACCTGGAGAGCACAGCCTGGGAAAGGCAGCTATCGCTGCCAACCATCTAAGCCACAAAGATTAGTTCAGGGAAAAAGGCAAAGTGAAAGCAAACGCAGGCAGAGCAGCTTGCTCCAACACTCCGGTAAGAAACTGAGGCATGGCCAGGTGAACAGGCAGCCTTGGTCACACCACGAGGCTGTGGCAGGTGAAAACAGAGCTGCCACGTGCTCTGCCTGCCTGTACATCCCGTGTACTGCACAGCCACACGTGCTGGTATCTCAAAAGCAGCGCTTGCTGAGTTGTGTGTCCCCCAAACCCTGATTTTACATCCCTCCAGGTGTGTCTGCTGCACACCACCCTGGCAACACAACGTGTCCACAACACACGGCCCACAGCCAGGAGCGGGCTAAGCAGCAAAATGCTGCAAACTGCAACAAAGGACTGTGCCCTGCCTAATCTTCACTCCAAGTTTTCCTTAACCCCGAGGTTTCCCATGAAAAACCAGAGGGGCGGGTTTAGGCAGAAACACAGGGATCTGGGCTAACCCAGCTCTGAGCTCTGCTGCTCCTCTGGCAGCCCTGGCTACTCCACCACATCCTTTAGCACAGCGAGACATTGGAGGATGTGAGCAAGCCCGAATCCTGCCCCTGCCCCAAACAATAGGCTCCGCAATAATGGTGCAACCAGAATTTCCTGTGCGGCGGCGCGCGCCAGCTCCCGGGAGAGAAAACACCATGGGAAAGCTCTGCCACAAGAACACAGCGTCAGGGCAGCTCCTCCAGGCTCCTGGCCACGCTGGGATGCTCCTCTGGCAACAGGCAAAGCACCACAACTGAGGCCAGGCTGGGAAGAAGGGCAAAAACCACACCAGCAGCTCGGAACAGAAGCCATCCAGCTCGGGAATGGCTGTGGATAATCCATTATCACAGCGGCCTTTTGCAACAACTGGACCTGGCTTTTCTCTCACGGATGTTTCATATCCTGCAGTGCTTGGGAAAGCAGCACGGAGCAGCCTGGGGTTTGGGAGGCTCTGATCTCCTGGCTGGGGTGAACCTGAGCAGTGCAGGAGCCTCACGGAAATCTCTCCATCCCTCCTGGAAAGATGGCACAGGTCCAGCAAGGACAGAGCAGCTGATAGCATCAGGCACCAGAGGTAGCAACTGCCTCCAGCTTGCTCCAGTGGTGACCTGTGGAGCTTCTGCCTGGAATGAGGGATGAACACAGCCCAGTACCCCAAACACAGAGAAAAGCCAAGGACAAGCTCCTACGGCAAAACAGGACCAGTGGATGATCCCATGGTGGAGCAGGGAAGAGTGCAAGGAGCCCCTGAGAAGAAAGAGGGGCAAGGTGTGAGCTGGCCACAGCCACTGCTCTCCATCACCCTGCACCACTGAGGGCGAGAGAGGGAAGAAACTGGGAGAGAAGTTGAGCCTGGGAAGAAAGGAAGGATAGCAGGAAGGTGTTTTTAAGATTTTGTTTTGTTTCTGCGCACCTTCCCCATCACCCCGGGAAGCCCATCACTGCGGATGTGCAGAGAGCTCAGCATTTATTGCAGAAGGAGAAAGCTCAGTAAACAGGTGATGGCACCTGAGCCTGGCTTTGCAGCGATCCTGAACAATTTGGGATGCTCCAGGACCTCCATGAGACCTCCTGGAACGAGCACAACTGGACAAATTCAGTCCCTTCCTGCTGGATTTAGCGCATAAAATCGTAACCCAGCAGCTGGGATGTCAGAGAGGAAACAGGGAGGCAGGAACACGAGGTTTTCACCCCATTTCTTCCATCAGTTCACCTGACTTGCCTCGGCCTTGTTCTCCTCAGGGGTGACAAGGGGATGAGGTTCCCATCCATGCAGCAGCTCCCACCAGCTGAGCTTGTGACTGAGCACCAGGGCAGGGCTGACCCCATCAGCCTCTTAAAACACCCCCAGGTAAATGTTTAAGGGCAGAGAAAGCCTCAATCCCAGGATTAAGGAGAGCCTCTGGGTTTGGGATGGGGACAGAAGAGGTGAGGACAGAGGTGGTGAGGCTGGAAAGCACACACTGCCTGGGACCCCAAATCCAACACACTCCACACAGGGAAACAAGCCCCAGGGCCCCAGAACAGCTCCTTGGTGTGCCACACTGAAGGACTGGGGCAGGATGAGCAATGGGCAGCTCAGCAACACATTCCAACAGAGGGGACACAGAGCTGTGGGCTCCAGACCCTCTTTTCCAGAAAGGAAGAGTGGAGCAACCTCATGCAAGAACACCAGAGTTCAACCTGCAGCACAAAACAATTACTGGGAGATAACTGGAAAATGCATTTTTAAAGGGTTTCCTTGGGGAAAAAAAATCCAATGCTACTCCAGTTTTTTATTTTAACAACTACTTGGAGCCAGCAGGCTGCAGTGGGACAGGGAACTGTCTGCAGTGGGACTGGGAACTGATCTCCTTGCACTCAGCCCTCAGCACTAAATGACCCAAAATTCATTTGTTAGTGTTTATTTGCACAAGAATTTTCCCCAAAAGCCCATGGTTCCCAGACATGCATCGCTGCCTAATTCTCCAGCTGAGCTCGCCCTGCCCATCTCCCCGCCACCTAAATCCTTTGTGATGTTTGCAAAATGCCCCCTTCTGGCAAATTCTCACTCGGGTTTTCAGGTCAGACTGTGCAGATGAAGAAAACTCCAACAAATCTGTCATTTAACGGAAAATTAATACAGTGTCCTAATGTCAGCACCGACCCAGAAATAACCTTCCTCCCACAGCTATTGTGGGCAGGATGCAAAAAAGCCAAATACGACAAACCTTTCCTAAAAAAACTCCCCACAAAAATCAAAGTTGGGGATTCTTATGCCCTGAAACAAGGCTGGCAGGAGGCCGCAGGGCAGCACACGTGGTGACATCCCCAGCTTAAACCTGGCCCATGGAAGGGGTTGGGGTGGGAGCAGCACCCACCCACCCTGAGGCAGAGGAATTTTATTAAATCAGCTGATATCAGTGCAAAAATTGGGCAAGTCTTTGGGATCAGAAGGCACAAACAAATAGTTTGCATGAACACCGGCAGTTCTGATGTCATTGGGGTGCAGTAATTAACTGTGGGGTTTTCAGCTCCTGGACTCAGCTCCTTGGGATCCCCAAGCTTAGTTCTGAGGCTTAGAACGGTAAATTGAAAAGCAAACCCATTTTTAAACTTCACCTGGAAGTTTCACAGGAGCCTGCAAGCTGGAGAGAATAAAAAACCACTGAACAGGATGGCTGCGAGCAATTAGCACTCAGGAAAAGGGGCAGTAACAGCGGGCAGGAGACTCCAGTGCTTGGGAACCAGGATGGGAAGAAATGGCACTTAAAACAGGGGTGGGATGAACCAAAAACGGAGCAAAGGACCACAAATCAACCGGTTGCACTTGTGGCTTTTAGTACAAAGGATCAGGAGCTGCAGTTTCCAGACTCATCTTTCCAAAGCAGACCTTTCTGCGGCACTTCCAGCTGAATCCATCAGGAGGCTCCCCCAAGGACAGGATGCCTTTTCCCTCCCCTTGCTTGCACACAATGTGATGATGCACCTTCTTCCCTTGGAGCACAGGGCTCCCATCCCACCTGCGCCAGCAATGCCACCAGCCAGAGCTCCTGGGAGCCCCATCTGGACAAGCTCCTTGCGCAGGAGGAGAGCAAGGCAGCGAGGTCACTGCCGCCTCTGAACGCCAGAGCCCACCCTGAGGCCGCAGTGGGCACTCAGTGTCACACAGGAGGACACGAGGGCTTGTTCTGAGTGTCCATAAACATCCTGGATAACACTGCGGTGTCCCCCTCTCCACCCCAACACAAACACCCGATGTGCTCTCCTTGCAACGCACAAAAATCAAATCAGTTCCAGGAAAATGAGGTGGCACAGCAGAAATTCAGCACTCCCAGTCCCTGATGGCCAATCAGGGACCAAATGCCACTGGAATGAGCCATCCTGCCAGCACTGGGCACCCTCAGCACAGCAGCAGGGCACCCAAACCCTCCGGGCAGGAGCTCCAGCGAAGCATCCACCTGCTCCAGCACTTACAGTAACAGACCTAAATTTGGCATTTTTACTCTCCCCAAAGCCAATCGGAGTCGATACTGCGGAGGGAGTGAGCAGCATTCTGTAAATACTTGATTTAAACTGTTGCAGGACGTTCAGGTCCAGCAGAGCGAGGGTTTAGGAACCTGTTAGCACCCAGCCCCGTGGGATCGGGGGTGACTTGGGCTCCGCAGCCCGGTCCCGCTGGCACACGGAGCTGCTGCCGTGATCTGTCGTCACTCGGGGGAAGGAGTCGTGCCTTGTTTTATAACAAAACACGAGGGAGGAGCAGGGAGGTGGTATCAGCCATTAATCCCCGTCTTTTGAAATCGCTCATCTCATAAATGTTCAGGTGTAAAACCAACCCACAGAGGCGGAGGTGGGAACAAGAACCCTCCAGCCAGGCCCTATAAACACCTGAGGAACACTTTCTCACCGAGGCGACCCCATCAGCTTCCCCAAGACCACTAAAACCAGTAAGAAGTGAATGCTCCCACCACGGAACTCCCACCAGAGCCCACAGAAATGTTCTCCTGGACTCGAATACGCCTTGATTCAGTCCTGGCGAGCAATGACCCAGTTTTTCGGGATTTCACACGAGTGTAAACCAGGCTCAAACCGCTCAATTCTGACACACGCGGGGCAAAATGAATCCAGACCCGGGCCCGCGGCAGGAACTGCCCCGCTCAGCTTCGAGCTGGTGCTTCCTCAGCAGCTCCAACACAGCCAAAAAAACCCAACAAAGAAAAAAGATTCCCACGTGATGTTATATTAAATAAAAGGGGGGGGGGTGCGAAACTAATCCGAATTTCGCGGTTCTGTGACCATTCTGGGGGACAGGAGGGTTTATCCTGCAGGTACCTGCGCGGGGGTGGCACGGATTTATGGAGTCAGAACACAAAAGAGAAGTGATGCGACCCTTTCCTCTCATTAAAGTCACGGTCCCGGGGATGGCCCCAGTCCCACGCCGGGACCGGGACGGGGGTCGGGGGTCTCGGTGCCAGCGCCAGCCCCGGTCTTACCTCGCTCACCGCATGGCCTCGGTGCCGCACACTCACGCGGTCCCAGCAATCAGGGCAAAACTCTGCG
>VZRN01002597.1:145177-159855 GCA_013397935.1 Dasyornis broadbenti | reverse complement strand
AAAAAAAAAAAAATTAAAAAAACCCCAAAACACCAAAAAAACCCCCCAAACCATTCATTGACTGCTCCTGCATCAGAAAGGAAATTGCTCTTCTTTGTTTGGGGTTTTTTTTTTCCCCCAAATCCCTCCAGTATTAAACAGATTTCATCATTGTTCTAAAAATAGAGGGATTATAAATAATCCTCCAGCATGGAGCAACTCTTGGGAAGTGGCACCGGGGGCTGGTGGCTGCCCTGGAGGGTTGAACCTCGGGGCTGAGCTGTGAGGGGACCCAGGACCCCCCAAAAACAGTGGCAGTGGTGATGTGAGGACATCCCCAGGAAAGGGATCCCAGGACAGGGATCCCAGGATATCCCAGGATATCTGAGCCAGCGGGAGCCACCGGCTGGGAACTGAGCCCATAAAATCAGGTGGGATGCCATGGGATGGGATGGGATTTGATTCAATTCTCTTGATCCAGATGGGTGAAGAGGCCATGGAAACAGGGAGGGAACTAAAGCAGCTGTCCCAGGGGTGACAGGGAACTTCTGGAAGGGCTCCAGGTGACAGAAGGAGTTGGGTGCTGTCACCGAGCTGCAGGTGACACCAAGGGCACCCCAGTTTCAGAGCAGAGGGATGCAGAGCAAGGATCTGCTCCCATTTCAGGCTGCCAGGGAGCATCCCCAGCCTCTCCTCATATTCCTCCAGCTCATCCCTCCTTTTCCTTACAGGAGCAAGGAAGTCAAGCCAGGCTGGATGGGGCTCGCAGAACCTGGAGTGGTGGGAGCTGTCCCAGGGTGTGGAATAAGATGGAATTTAAAGTCCCTTCCAACCCAAACTATTCCATGACATTCCATGAAGCACAGCCTGAGGATGCAAACTGAGGGTGACCTAAACCCGACAGACAGTAAATAAAAATAACCCCACTGATAAAAACCCCAAATGCTCGGAGCGCTGGTGGTGCCAGGGTTTGGCAGCTCCTTTTGGGATCCCCCTCTGGCAGGGCCTGTCTCCAGCACAGGCTGCTGGTGGAAGGGGATTTAAAAAGAAGGCAAAAGTGTCCTGCTGCTGCTGCTGCTGCTGCTGCTGGGTGGGAGTTAAGGCCCGGGATTATCCCAGCGGGATCCGGAGGAGCGGCTGAGGGGAGCAGATGCTCGTCCCGGCTGGCAGAGCCTCGCACGGGAGAGGGGCCACGGGAGCTGCTAAAGCTCAGCCTGGGCGTCTCTGCTGGGAGCTGGGCAGGGACTCAGGAGCTTTTCCATCCCTCAGAACCAGCCTGGGATCCTCAGCTCTGTCCAACACCTCTGCACACCGGGATCATTTCAGGATGGAAAGCCCAAGGGAGCGATGGGCAGAGCAGCTCTGCCCCACACAAGGGCAGCGCTGGGTCCATCCAGCCCTCTGGGATGAGATGGGAATTGATCCCAGATCCAGCCCCCTGTGATAAAACATGAATTAACCACCAACAGCTCATTCCCTGCAACAAGCCTGGAACATCCAGTCCCACTTCCCTCTGGCTCTGCCTGTCTCCGAGGTAAAACATTATTTTCCGTTTTTTCCTCTCTCTGCAGACTTCAGGAGACACAAAGGTTTTCCTGCCTGGAATATTTTCCCCCATGACACAAATCACCTTCAGCAGGTCCTGCCTGAGCTGTGAATCCCTCAGTGCCTGACCTCTTTGGCTTTGTTTGCCTTTGGACAGGGATTTATCCTGGTGCTTGTCCAAACTTTCCCACCCCCAGAGCAGAGAGCTCTGCTGGAAAGGGAGGATTTGGAGAGCTGGAGGTGAAATCAAATACCCAGAAATCAAATATTCAGAAATCAAATATTCAGCAGTGATGGCCAGGCCAGGTCATGCAGCAGAAGTGGAGTCAGAAGAGCCTCGCAGCCACAACCCCCCAACAACCACCTTGATTAATAGCTGGCTGTTAATTATCATACCTGGCAGGTTGGCTGTTAATTATCACACCAGGGCCAGGCTGGCTCCGAGGCATCTGGGATCCAGGGATGCCTGACCCTGGGAAGCTTCTTGGTGCTTGGTTGGAAAAGCCCTCAGAGCCCATGGAGTCCAACCATTCCCCAGCGCTGCCAAGGCCACCGTAACCCACGTCCCCAGGTGCCACATCCAGGTGGCTTTAAATCCCTCCAGGGTTGGGGACTCCATCCCTGCCCTGGGCAGCTGTGCCAGGGCTGGACAAACCTTTCCGGGAAGGAATTTTCCCTGCCAGCCAACCTAAGCCTCTTCTGGAACAATCTGAGGCCGTTCCCTCTCCTCCTGTCCCTGTTCCCTGGGAGCAGAGCCCGACCCCACCCCGGCTGCCCCCTCCTGTCAGGAGCTGTGCAGAGCCACAAGGTTCCCCCTGAGCCTCCTTTGCTCCAGCCTGAGCCCTTTTCCAGCTCCCTCAGCTGCTCCTGGTGCTCCAGCCCCTTCCCCAGCTCCGTTCCCTTCCCTGGACTCGCTCCAGCCCCTCCATGTCCTTACTGAGGACATTCCAACCCCACTCAGCCCCGTTTGCCTCCATCCTCTGGGAACAGGAGCCGTGAGGAACCTGCCAGCGTCACAAACCCCTCTGTGTTCCTGCACGGAGCAAAGTTGTTGTGTCGGCACTTTTCAAATCACTTTGGAGAAAAAAGGGGAAAAAAAAAGAAACACTTCAAAGTGTGTGAGAGACATTCCCGTGATGACAACTGACTTCCAGCGTGGTTTGTTCGGCAGGAACTTGTTTGCAGCAAACGAGTCAATTTGTATTTACAAGGAGGCAATTAGAGCTGAAGGTTTGAAGCATTCCCGGTGGGATGGGCCATCCCAAGCGCTGATCCTGCCGTCCTCATCGTCAGCCGCGTTTTTCCTGGCACGTGTGCAGCGGGAAGCTGGTGGGAGAAGGAGAAAAAAACCCAGAGACAAGGTGAGATCTATCTCCAGTCTGGGCTCCAGGGGCTTCCAGCATCCCCTGCTCACTTGCATCCATCCCTGCCACAGCTGCCACTCACTGGAGGTGAAGCCAAGGGGAATATTCCAGGGGCAACGTGGCATTAAACATTCACAGTCATGAGCCAGAAATTCCCTGGATAACCCCAGGCCCTGCCAGGGGCTCCCAGCTTTGCCATTGTCCTCGGGAGAAAATGCCCTTGCAGCTTTTGCAGGCTCAGAGCTCCAAGCGGGATCTGGAAAGGCAACCCCAGGGCTTTGGGAAAGGTACTTTAGGCCAGGAAGCATTTGGGATGCAGGGAGGGTGTTTGGAATAACAGCCCCGTGGGCTGCCAGGAGGTTGGATGGAATCACAACTCCGGAGGGGGAACTTGAAGCCTGAACTTCGAGCTCATGACCCAGGAACCACCAGGGCCGTACAACACTCACCCCTGCCCAACCTTTCCTCAGGATTTTTGTCTCCTCTGGCTGAGTTTTCCGGCCTCGGCAGTGCTCACCCAGCCCCACATGTCATTTTCCCCAGCCGATTGCCTTCCAGACTCTTCCCGTGTTTAAAATGAAGGAAAATAATCACAGCTCATCCATCAGCAGCTGCCAGCTCCTGCCCTCTGCCCTTGTCCTGCCTGGGCAATGTTTCCCTCCCTAAATTCAATTAGGGCAGCTCAGGAGCCTCATCCCCCGGGAGCCCTGGGCTGGTGGCCTCTCCCCGGTGCTGGTCCCTCGCTGTCAGAGGTGGCCCCAGCTGCTGCCTTTGTCCCTCGCTGTCCCCGCGAGTGGGAGGTCACAGCCGGGGCTCCCGTGGGAGGGGACAGAGCAGGGATGGAGCTGCCCAAAGCCCCGGCTCAGCCCCTTCTTCCCCTCCTCTCCCAGCTCCTGTTTCGGGCAAAAGCCACCAGAGCTGTGGCAAACACGAGTGCCAGAGTCACAGCTCCTCCCTGCGCCAAAGGAACCTCGTTTAACCCCAGAGGAGAAGCCACAGCCTCACCCCTCTGCACCAGAGCTTCGGGAGCTGCCAGAGGCTTTTCCAGTGGGATGGGGGGGGGGCTATTCCCAGCTGAAATGGAGGAGAAAACACTAGAAAGAAATAAAACATTAAAAATATTAAAAAGCAACCTCTGCTCAAAGGGAGAGCTGGGTTGGGGCAGCCCTGAGCTCTCTCTGTGGCGTCACAGGGGGAGGATATTTGCACTGGGCTTTGGAAAAGCTCTTCAGGTTTCAGCCACACCTGCTGGTCCAGGAGGAGAATCCGTGGCCATGACAGAGCCTGTTTGATTCCTCAGTGGAGCAGTGATGGATTCAGGCTTGGAATGGGAAAATTCTCCGAGGTGCAGCACTGGGGGAGGCACAGGGAGCAGACAGGGAGCTCTGATGAAAACTCAGCCTCTCCAGAGAGGAGCCTCCTGCCTGATGAAAGGAACGAGAAAGAAATGTCTTTACAAACAAACCGTGAGGCCTGCTGGTAGATAAGGCCAGATGCTAGTAAGAAGCAATGAGAAAAATTATAAATTCCGTAGGAATTCCATTAATTGACACAGACTGTTACTTACTCAAAGTTGTGTTAAATTTCTGGACTTAAAGAAAAAAGAAACAAAGACACAAAAAAAAAACCCCCAAAAAGGCGGGGAATGTGCATTAGAAGGGGGTCTGGGTTAGGCAATTTGAGATGTCTGTACCTCTCAAGTACCTGAGCCTACAAAGAAAGAGAGAAAGAAATGTAGAAAAAAAATTAAGATTAAAAACAAACTGTGTCCTCTGACAATTTAAGAGACCCCATGGGAAACTGTCCTATGACCTCTCCCTTTATTCGAATAAAGCTATGAAACTCCTCTGTCTCCTTTTTGGGCATAAACTTCTGCTGTTTGTAGATTAATTTTCCTGACACTGAGCAGGTCTGGGACAGTGGAAGAGCAGCACAAGGAGGAGGAGAGGCTCCCAAAGCCCAGGGCAGAGCTTTGCCCTCCCCTCCAGCTCCATGGACAGCCGGGAATCTCCAATGGATGCAGTGAGAAAGGACAAAGCCTCCCCAGGGCATCCCCAGCTCACTCCGGACTCATTAAGGAGCAGCTCATCAGGCTCTACAGATAATTACAGCTTCTTACAAATTCAATTTCTGCCTGGAGAGGGGAAGGGGGGCAAAACTGTTCTCCTGGGTCTGCCAATGGATTTTGAAATCCTGAGAGGCGCTTGAGGAACACCTCCAGCAGGATCCCAAATAAAACCGTCCCTCCCAAGGGATGTCCCAGCCAGGTGGGGTCACCTCAGAGCCAGGGAATCTCTGCTCCCTGGCACCCACCTCACCCTGGCACTGCTGGAGCCCAGAGAAATGAGGGAAAATCTCCCTCTGGAGCCTCCAAGGATGGGTATTTTCCGGGGCTCATTCAATGATACGGGGTTGAGGAGCCTGACCGTGTTCCAAAGGACCTCTGGTGCCTTTTCCCATGGGAAAATCCACCTCACTGGTAAATAACCAACAGACAGGAGAGGAGGGGAGAGAAAAACAGTAAATCAAGAATAAAATAAGCAGGAAAACATCAAAGCACAAGCGAAATCCAATGTTCTCTAAAAATCTGCAGTTTATTCATTAGAATTCAGTGAAAGGAACATTCATTTTAAAACACAATCAATACATTAAAAACTTGAAAGGACTAGTAGCAATGAGACCAGGAAGGAAACAAAAAACCCCAAATTCAGACAGGTTGGGAGGAGCTGCCAGCCCGGCAGTGCGATGGGGCAGCCAAGGACAAGGGCTATTAATTCCTTATTTCCTTAGAACTGAGAGGCTTTTTTGGATTTTAATTTCTCGCCTCACCCAAGAAGAGCTTTAGGGTGACTCGGTGTGGGTGAGAAGAGCAGGAGGTCCCAGCTGGAGAGGAGGGAGCCCAGAATTCCAGGGCAGAGGGAATGTGGAAGGTGGGTGCCCCGGGAATGTTTGCTGAGCAACCTTCCTGTGCTGGGAATGGGGCAAACCCAACCAAGAAAAACTTTTAAAAGCACCACGAGGTGACAATTTATTAATTAGAAGACATAAAAATCTATGCAGAGCCAGATCAGTGGCGATTGCCACCTCTGCTGAGGGGGGGAAATCTGGTTTGGGCTGGCTTTTAGCATTCCAGAAGCTCTCCTCTCCTCTGATCCCAAAGTTCAGGGCAGACCAGGGCAGGAAGATGCTTTAGTGATGCAGGAGCACAGGGCTGGAGCTCCCTGGAGGAGGAAGGAGGAGATGGTGGGGAGCCCCGCTAACCCCAGGATTATTTGAGGAGCAATCCTCAGGCACCAGGGCACAATCCCAGCTCCCAGCCCGGCCAGGGCGCACCGAGGGCAGAGGAAACCTGTTCAAGATGCACCAACCAACAGCATCCCCTGCACAGGGATTGAAGAAAAGCCCCAATTTTGGATGAAATAACGTCAGCAGACAGCGAGGAAAGCCTCAGTTGAAACCTGTGGGCTTTTTACGACACTTTGAGGGAGGAGTCACCAAAATCCACAAATTCAGATTAAAAACGACACTGAAAAGCAAAGAAGGGAGAGTTGAGCGTGACAGAGGAGGGTTAAGGACGTCCCAGGTGTGTGCAAAGTGTGTGTGTTGGTGAGGGGCTGGGGAGCTGATCCGGCTGGGAAGAGGCCCCAGCACATTCCCAGGGGAGCAGGGTGGGATCCTGGCACGGCAGCAGCAGCAATGGCCTTTTCTCCATCGGAAAAGCAAACCACACCACTTGGAAAGACAAAACACACGAGTAAAAGAACAGTCTGTAAAATTTCCCCATGATTATAAAATGCAAAACTATACAAAAATAGAGAAAATCGACCATTTTCTTATGTGTATAAAAACAAACAAACAAAAGAAAACCCCCAAAGTCCCCAGAATGCAATACAGAACCTCTTGGTAGGCTGACCCCAACGGCAGTGGTTTCATCCCAACTTCACAGCCCCAGATCCTCACTTCAGGCAAGGCCTGCCCTCCCTGGAAGGCACAGGCCAATTCCTCGAGTTTTTCCTAAATATCTTGGCAGGACAGTCTGCTATGCCTGACTCTTAAGTTTTCTGGTTGGGAAGCCCTTTTGCATAAGAAGCCGCAATGAGCACCCCCAAATGTGAGCTCCTCGGGTAAGGCAGTGTTGGACTGACCCAGCACCAGACCAGGTTTGTTCCTATGTATCCCGAGCGGGGTTTTTTGGGAAGAGTGGCTCATCAGGCAGTGAAATCCAATCCCTACTGCAGTGATCGTTCACAGGCTGAGTTACTGCATTGGAAATTCTGATTTCTTTGGGTTAATGGGGCAGAATCCGCCAATAATCCAGCAAATGAGTGACTAAACTGCGTTAGGAAAACTCATTTTAATTCCAGAGAAATTTGCCTCATTGAATTCCCGTCGAATTAAGAGGAGAAACCTCTGGTATCAAGTCAGATTATCAAGCCTTGGCTGTATTGCTCCCCCCGGACCTCCCCACCTCGTACCTACACCCAAAGCCAGCATTCCTACGGACACCTTGGAACATTCATTTAGCACCGAGACATTCCCAGCCCTCAGCAGGACTTTGGCAAATGCTGCCCCCAGGGCTGAACAAAGCTCCAGAGCCTGGAACCCACGAGATGCCTTTGGTGAGACGCTGAAAGGAAAGAAAACAGGGATTCCACCCGGCCAGGGGCGTGAGGGGGTGACAGCAGCTCCACGGTGTCCCCAGCAGTGGCTGCCCGTGGTTTGTGTGCTGTGACTGCGGTGGGATGGGCACGGAGCCGAGCCTGGCCTCGCTCCAGTGAGGGACAGCCAATGTTCATTAGCAGCTATGCTAACGAGGGGAGACACAACCTCAGAGCGAGGGGACCTTCGCCTGGCTGAGCACATTCTCCTCTCCAGGTGTGGCAGTGGCAGCAAGGGCTGGGTTTGTCCCAGGAAATCCTCTCTGGTGTCCCAGAGGGATGGGAGAAAAGAACCATGGCACAAGAGGTTCCTGTGGAACTCCCTGCAGCAGGACTGGCAGGAAAACATGGAAAAGCTCAGGTTTGAGCCCATTGGTGCAGAGGTGGATCTGCTCTGCCTCAGCAGGAAAAATCACATCACACACACAGGCTGGGCCAAGCCTGGCCCTGCCTTTCCCTGCTCTTTCCCAGATATCCAAGGTCAGGGCAGAAAGAATCTCTTCTCAAAAGGAATATCAAGACCTCATTTTGCTTTAGGGGACAAAAACCCATCAAAGCCAAACCAGCTCCTTGTGCCCAGAAATCCAGGGATGGCAGGGAGCAGCTGATGGAGCCACGTCCACATGGAGCCAGAGAGCAGCAGGAGGGTGACCCAGCAGGAAAACTGAGTGTGGCCAAGGGAGAGCCACCCTTGCTCCACAAATGTGGTAAAACTTGGGTATTTCCACTTCGGGATTATTGTTTAGAATGCTACAAACTCTGCTGCAGAGAAAAACAGGAAAGAGGTGATGAGGGGGGGAAACAGAAATCAGTGGTAATGGAATTAAATCAGAACACAGAGCTTGGACAGGACAGGGAAGCAGCTTTGTCACGGATTGGGGGTTTGGACAGAGCCAAGGGGGTTTGGGATCATGGAGGACAGGGGGGACCAGATGGAACAGAGGTCACAGGAGATCGCAGGACCCCCCAGACAAGGTCTGTCCCCTAGCGGGTGTTCCCCCTCCTCATTCTGTCGGAGGCAAAAAAATCCCAAACCTCCAGCAACTTCCAGCTTTTTTGTTCCCTCCAGTCAGGAGGAGGAAGCTGTGAAGCCCAGCTTAGCTGTGGTGCATCCCGAATTCCAATGAACACAAAACGTTCCTCCTGTTAGTTTATGCAAAGAGAACAACCATAAAATAATAAAATTAAATTAAAAAGCCACAAAACTTCCTTTTGAGAAAGTAACAGCATCTGCCACTTCACAGTTACAGGCACGATGCAAATTTAGCTTATTTCAAAGGCCTCCTCCCTGTGCCTGTGGCCCTGGAGAGGCCAGGAGCCTGGAACAAAGCACGGGAAAGGTTTACACCAGGAATGCTGCACCGTGAAGACAGACCACAACAAAGAAGGGACCAACACTTTGTTCTTCAAAGGGACACCATGGACAGCACATCTCTCTGAGCAAATGGACACTGGACCTGGAGAACGCTATCAGCACGCACACAAAAGCTCCTGCTTTCCTTTGGGACAAGGAAAAATCAAATAAATAAAAATGTTGCTGCAATGTTCCCCTTTCCAGATGACTCGCCCCCGTCCTTGCTCTGGGAACAACTGGCACCCTTCCTCCCAGCTCCCCAAACTGAGCCCGAGATGGAAGACATTCAAAGTGAGTCTGAACCACAACATTTCACTGAGAACAGGAAAACAGCCCCATTTCCCTCCAAAGTCTGCCCAAGGCTTGTTCCCCCAGCTCCAATCCTGCACAAATCCCAGCAATGGCTCTGTCCCCAGCTTCTGCCAGGGGCTGCTGCTGCACTTGGCATTGGAGAGGGCTGGAAAACCAGCAAGTGCCTCAGTGTTGATGAAGGAATCCTGGAGGCGGCTTCAAACCCTACCAGAGCATCTGCAGGGCCGAGGCCACAGATGGCTGCAGGAGAGGAGCTTCAGCCCAGCTCAAATTCGAGTTCCCCCCAAACTGCTCCTGGTTTTCTGCCTCCCTGCCCTTCCCTTTTCACCCCTGCTCGGAGCAGCCCCTTGGCTTGGTGAGACAGTGACATTCCTGCAGATACTCAGCCTTGGTGATACGGTGACATTACTGCAGCCCCTTGGCTTGGTGAGACAGTGACATTCCTGCAGATACACGGCCTTGGTGACACAGTGACATTCCTGCAGCCCCTCAGTTTAGTGACATGGTGACATTCCTGCAGATACTCGGCCTTGGTGACACATTCCTGCAGCTACTCAGCGTCGGTGACATCGAGTACGGCACCGCAGCAGCCACCGTGCCCCGGGGTGGCCCTGCCTTTGAGGGGCTCGGCGCAGCGCTCCAGGCTCTCGGCGGCCCCGCTGCTCCCGCCAGGATGCTGCGGCACGCCCTGGGCGATGCCCACGGGTTTGCCCTTGGTGCGGTGCTCCGGGGAGCAGGCGAAGCCAAAGCTCGGGGCCAGCTCTGCCTCTCCCAGGGGTAGCAAGCGGGACAGCTTGGGGACTTCCCCGTGGTACCTGTAGGAGCTGGCTGCCTCCCGGGCCCACCTTGCCTCAGGCTGCAGGGGGAGGTTGCAGGGCCGCAGCGGGTGCCTGCTCAGCTCTGGCTCTTGGGGCCGCCTCTCTGGAGTGTCCCCAGTGCCACCCCGGGAGAGAGGCAGGAAAGGGGACACGGTGTCTGGTGGCTCTGATGGCTCCCAGACGCTCTCCATGGCACCGGCTGGAGCGAAGCCCCAGAGCTCCATCCCACTGGGAGCCGTGTCGGTGCCGTGCTGGAGGTGCCGCAGGCCCGGCCAGCTCAAGCCACCCTCAGGAGCCACCAGCTCTCCCTCCTCCTTGCTCCTGCTCCTCCTGGCTCCACCAGAGTCCTTCCTGCCAGCCTCGTGCCTGGCCCAGAGCCGGCAGGGCTGGGGGCCGCTGCGGGCCCCCTGCAGCTCGGCCAGCTCGAACTCCAGGCTCTCGGTGTCCAGCGAGCGGCTCCTCCGGTCCACGGAGAGCGGTGCCGGCATGGAGGGGCTCAGCCCGTGCAGGCGCAGGTGGCGGGGCAGGCTGGCCACCCCCCAGTTGCAGCTCTGGAAGGAGCCCGGGGAGAACCCCGGGGACATTCTCTCGTCACATTCAGCCAACGACTCTTTCTGTCCGTAGCCGTCGTCAAAGGCCTCGGCGATGTCCTCGCCTGCGTTCAGCTCCGGGTGCTGCTCGCATTCCCCTTCCCCATCCTGCTCCACGTCCACCACATCGAAGGTGACCATGGTGGGGAGGGCGGGGAGGTTCTGGGTGAAGGACGAGCTGGAGGCCGAGCTCCCAAGGCTCTCGGAGAGGCTGGAGAAGAGGGTCCCGCTGCTGGCAAACTCCACCAGCGCCTGCGAGAAGCTCACGGCATGCTCAGGCTCGCTGCCCACCTGGGGCTCACCAGGGGTGGGCTCTGCTCCGCCGCCGCGCTCCAGCTCCGGGAGCCTGTAGCCAGGGAACAGCCCTGCCTTGGCTGGGGCCACACCACCGTGGATGGAGTCCCCAAACATCCCACAATCCAGGTCTGCATCAAACCCCGTGTTGTTCTTTGTGAGCTGAATAATGCAACTTCCTGGGGCTTTTTGGCTGTTGTAACAGTTTTCCGGACACAGAGTCCCTGGAAAATCCCTCCACTCCGGATTTTCAGCCCTGGCCACTGAAACCCCACCATTGACAGCCCGGGTTGGGGTGTGTGAGGCCACCTGCTCACTCCCAAGGCCACTCTGACCCTTGCCAATGGAGCTGGCTGCTCTCGTTTTACATTCAATGCACTGCTTTTCCCGGGGACACTTCTCCTTGCTGGAGACATCCAGGCGTTTCAGGACCGGCTCCCTCTGCAGTTCCCAGTACAGCAGCTCTTTCTGAATGGCCGCAAGCCCCTCTTCTTCAGTTTCCATCAGCCCTCTTTTCTGATCCATCATCTGCTGGATCAGGCTCTTCTCTGCAGGGAGGCAGAAGTCCATGAAGTAGCTGAAGATGCCCTGGCGTGGGACTTTGCCCTCGAACAGGGATTCCTCCCCATGAGAGGGGCTCATGAGGGCATCAAACTCGTAAAGTGCATCTCCGCTGTAGCTGTCCCGGGGCAGTCGGTCCTTCTTGAGCTCCTCTCCGGCCTCATCCTCCGGCCCTGGCGTGGTGGAGTCGTAATACCCCTCGTCACTGTTTGGGGCAGACTCCTGCTGGTCACTCTGGGGTGTCAGGAGGTCCACACCGTCCATGGCATCCCCCATGTAGGGGTGGGCATCGGCCTCATGCGAAGCGTGTGTCTCCAGGCTGCTGCTCGACACCTGGGCCCCGTAACTCCTGTCCCCTGGCACGCTGCTGTCCCACACCTGGTGCAGGTACTCCTCAGCCTCCTCAGGGATGGCCATCTCCTCGCCGCCGCCCTGGTAGGTGACGAGGCAGGAGCTGCGTTTGGTGGCGTCGCGGCTGCGCTCCACCGAGATGCTGCTCTCAGCGATGTCAGGCTCGGCGATGTCGTCCCCGCACCCCGTCAGGGAGTCAAAGCTCTTCAGAGAGGTGACGTCCCCCAGGATGAGGCTCAGCAGATCCCCAGAGTGCAGGCAGGGAGGCTCGTCGTCCATGAAGTCAGGGTGGAAGGCCAGCAGCAGACTGTCCTGGTCAAACTCAACACAGGCAGCAGCCTCAGCCTCTGATTTTATATCTGGAACGTCCCCGTTCCCTGGCACTGCCATCGTGTCACCCTCAGAGCTGCCTCCGTCAGCTGCAGGGCAGGCAGGCTCAGCGGCCTCACCACAGCTGGGGTCACCACCCAAGCCCCCTGGGCAGGCCATGGCCTCAGGGACCGGCCCTTCTCCCCTGCCCTCCATGGCCCCTCGGCTCTCCACTCCCACTCCACGAGCATTCCCAGTCTCTTCCACATCCCCATTCCACTCGGGGAGCTCTGTCTTCTCACTCTCGGCAGCCTTGCTCTTCCGGTGGCGCCGAATGCTGTTGAAGAACCCTTTCAGCCCTTTCTTGGGTCTGGGAAAAGAGGATTTCTCCCCGTTGGGCTTTTTGTCACAGCCCTCAATACTCCCAGGGGGAGAGCTGTCCTGCTGGCCCAAGTCCCCCCTGGTGCTGGTGTCCACAGGCAGCTGAGCGCTGCGGGAGCTGGGCAGGGGGCCGGAGTGCCCATCCCTGCTGCCCTCCGAGGGGCTGTCCGGCTGTGTCCCGCTGCCCTTTTCACAGGCAGCACTGCTCAGCCCGTCGTGGGTCTTGCACTTGCTGAGCCCCTTCTTGCCACGGCCCCCGAAGAAGCTGGGCAGGGTGCAGATGCTCCTCTTGCCCCCGAACAGCTTGAAGGCCGTTTTCCTCAGCTTGCCGGAGGGCGGCTGCTGCGGCTCCGCCGCCACCACCACGGAGCCGTTGGCGCTGTCGGGAGGGGCGTCCCCACCCTCCTCCCGCCGCTGGTCCCCTCCGTCCCGCTCCTCCGGGCTGCCCGTTTCCATGGCAGCGGGGTGGGCCTGGATCTAGCTGGAAGCGGCGGCTCTGGGAGCGCAGCGCTCCGGGCGCAGGGATGGACACATCACAGCCGACCTGAGCACAGGGAAAGGGAGAGGTGAGGACAGGGCAGCAAAAGGGGCAGGGCTAGAGGCACAGGGGTTACAGGGCTCTAGCACCAGCTGGAGGAACCTCCAAGCTCTCTCCACTCCCAAAATCCAGGCACCAAAATCTCACTTAAATTTACCATTTTGCCAGAGCAGGAAAACCACACATCTCCACAGGGGAGAATCCCTGGTGACAGGCAGGTCTGACCCCTGCACCTCCTCCAAGCCCTGCAGCTTCCCAGATTTTTTGTCGCCATGCTGATCAGGTTTGGCTATCTTTAATTGAGGGCTAGCACCTTCCAAACCCCCTGCCAGTTCTCCCAGCCTTCGTGCCAGGCTCCAAAGAGCATCCTGAGGGAGGCCAAACCAGGACACAGCCCTCACTATGCACGTGTCCGGGTAAAAACCACTTTGGTTACTGTGCTGGCTTTTTTAATAGAAGATTTCAGTTGTTTTTAAAATAATCTGTCCAGCGAGGGAGAATCGCATTAAGAACACCCACTGTGAATCCCCCATCAGATTATCCTGGAAGCAGAGAGGTAGGTTTGAAATTTGACCCTGGATTGCTGTCAGGAACGGATGAGACAAAACAATTATAATCATGTTTCTTTTGCAGAGGTGAGGGTGGAGAAATTAAATGCAATAAAATCCTAATGTGCTCCCAAGCTGTGATGCCCCAGGCTGAGTTCTGACCGACAGGAGGCCAGGAATGCTTCCTGAGGTGTTTAGCGAGGGATCCCAAATTAAAAATACATCCAAACGATGCTCTCTGCTCCCGCAACCCCACAGCAAACCCACAATCCCAGGTTTATTCTTATTCCTCAGGTCTGGGTTGCTTTGCCTCTATATGGATCTGGTATCGCTGCCCACGGCACAGTTGAAATTGGATTGGCTTCAAGGTCCCTCCCAACCCAACCCATTCCATGATTCTGGAATTCTGGGATTGCTGATAACCCCTCACGTTCACCTGTCCCACTGGAGCCAGCAGCTGGGCGTAGCCGGCTGGCACAGCCACCTCCCCACCGGCAAACTGGGCTTTTCCAGCTCTGCCAGACCCCGCCACGAGTCCCGGGAGCCTCCAAAGCCTCTAGAGAGACCTGGATAGAGGGGCCTGGAAGAAACCCACACACCACACACCTCTGCGGGGCTGCTGGAAAACGGGGGGGGTGAAATGACCCCAAAACTGCACCTGGACAGGGGCTGCTGGAAAACAGCCGGGGAAAGGCATGAAACAGGGCATGAAACAGAGCCAGGATTTCAAAAATTCCTTTTGGGAATCGTTTCTTTCCAGCTCCACGTCAGCACCAGCACTGCTGCAGAGGGGAAGTTGAAGAACAAAAAATGAAATAAATAAAAATGAAATAAAGAGAAATAAAGGGCACCGAGGGCAAAGAGCCACGACCAATAAAACACGAAAAATAAGGTTTAAAAGCAACAAAAAGCAGCACCGTAACAATGAAATGCAGAATTTCACCCGCAGGGGGGACCCTCAGGGACCCTTGGCCCACCCAACCCCGCACGGGATCGCTCCCTCAGCCCAGCCCTCCCCGCTCCCCGCGCCGCGCTCCCAAACTTTCGGGAGGATCCAGGAAAACGTGAGGGGCGGG
>VZRN01002597.1:84398-144994 GCA_013397935.1 Dasyornis broadbenti | reverse complement strand
GCCAGGCCGTGACGGAGAGGGCGGGGCCTCGCGGCGGGGGGCGGTGATTGACGGGGCGTAGCCTTCATGGGCGGGGCGAAGGCGTGGCCTTTACAGGAGGGCGTGGTCTCTGCATTAAACCCATTAAACCTGAAGGGGCGTGGTCGCTGTGACGGGGCGGGGATGAGGGGCGTGGTCTCCACTGTGTCCTCCCATGGCGGAGGGAGCGTGGTCTCGGCGGCGACAGGGGCGGGATCTCCCCCGGTGTCTGGGTGCTGGAGTGGGCGCGGCCTCATGGGTGTGGCCCCGTCTTGGGGGCGTGGTCTCCTTGGCGGGTCTGATTGACAAGGGGGCGTGGCCATGCAGATACCTGTCGGGGGCGTGGCCTCGGGCGGTGCCGAGGTGGCCGCTGGACACGTCGGGTCACGGACGCGAGGGGCGTCTGTGACGCTGCCGGGGGTCAGGGATGGGACATGGTGTGACCGGCTGTGATGCCCGGGGAGGCGGTGACATGGCCGCTCCCGCCTGTTTGCCGTGCGAGCGAGCGCGTGGCGCCGGGACACCTCCCTGCGTGGGCTGTGTCACCCACGGCCCTGTCACCCGCGCCATGCCGCTGCACACCTGGTCACACCCACAATCGGCAGTGAAGACCCCTCCCCATTTTGGGAACCCCCAAATCCTGAAAACCCCCGGTCCCCACATGAGGGTGACAGCAAGGATGCCACGAGTGGGAATTGCCACCAGAGCGTGGCAATGTCCCTGCAGGGCAGCCTCTCCCAGCCCCCCGTGTCCAGTTGTGTTCCCGATGGTGGCTGGGTGGGAAGTGGCACAAGCGTCATCATTCCCAATGGAGCAATTCCCAACGTCTTGTCCAGCCTGATTCCAAGCCTTAATGCTCCCCTTGGGAGAGGCCCCACAGCCTAATTAATAGATGCTGATTAATAGATCCCACAACCCCTGACACAAGCCCATAAATCCCACAGGAATGTGCCTGTGTTTGGCCAGGAGCGATCCTTGGAGCTGCTGACATGGAGCTCTGATCCCGTGCCTCTGCTGGGAGCACTTCCCTCTGGGATGCCGGCAGGGCAGGATGAAACAAACCATGGAGCACATTCTGCTGCACCCCAAAAATGGTCCCGAGCATCACCAGTGGGTGGGTGCTGAGCTGCTGAGGAGCTGCGGGATTCATCCATCAGCTCCCGGCTGTGGGAAGGGCCAGGAAGGCACCTCCAGTCCCCACTGGTGAGGGCGATCCCGGTGTGCAAGGCAGGAGAGATGGAGGGACCCAAAGGTGATGCTGGGATGCCCCATTCCAGCCTGAAATTTCCCATCCACAGCGATTCCTTGTGTCCCTTCCCAGCGATCCTGGCAGGGCTGCCAGGCTCTTCCAAACACGGGATATTTCACCAGACAGGGCACAACAGTTTAATACCAATAATAGCAACACTTTTCATGAAAACCCCAACCCTGCCTAATCCCAAAAGACCCTCGGCCACAACATGAGGCACTTTTTGGGGTGAGAAGATGATGTTTGGGGTCAGAGCTAGGGCAGGGAGATGAGTTGGGACGTTGGGACTCTGGATGCATCTCCCAGCCCCTGCCTGTGCTGCCAGCGGGGAGCACTGGGCTCTGCCCCCACTGGGGTGGGCACACAGGGCTTGGGCCAGCCCAAATCCTGCCCCTTCCGAGTGGGCACTTGGGAATTTCTCTCAGAATCATGGAATCATGAGGGACCTTAAAGCCCAGCCAGTCCATGGGCAGAGACACCTTCCACTGTCCCAGGGTGTTCCAAGCCCTGCCCAACCTGGCCTTGGACACTTCCAGAGATCCAGGGGCAGCCACAGCTTCTCTGGGCACCCTGGGCCAGGGCCTCCCCACCCTTGGAAAGGGGATTCCAGGGCAGCAGATGCCACATTGTGGGGAAACCTGCAGATACAGAGCCTGGTTGTGTCCCCCAGGAAGGAATGAGGGAAAAGCTCCTCTCCCTCTGCCCTCCACGCCCTTTCCCAGCCCCTTCTCCAACCAACACCGACTAAAAGTGTAAAATCCCTCAGTAAAGATGGTCAGAGGCAAAGCCAGGGGAATCACATCCTGCTCTGTCCTCGCTTTGCTGCAAACCAGGAGCTGAGGTGTCCTGTTCTCTCTCCGCCTTCCCTTCCCAACTTTCCACAAGGCCATTGCTTTCTGGACACACCTCATCAGCAAAAATCAACTTGTGCCCACAAATTCCCAGAGTTTCACAGATTTCGGGGATTCACTCCCAGACCTTGGAGCAGGTTTTAGTTGGGGTGTTCAGAGTGGGTGTCCCTGGAAGCAGGCTGGGAATCATGGCTGGTGCTGGAGGTATTTGGCCAGGACTGTGGGGATCTCCAGCTCTCCGAGGGCGGCCGGGCGGCCGGGCTGCTTCAGGAGGCGCCTCATGGCCAGCCGGGATTGGGACAGCAGGGACTTGGGATGAGCTGTGGAAGGAAAATCACATGGTCACCTTCAAGACAACCCTGCTCCCCTCCAACCTGGCCTTATCCAAAATAAAGGGACACAAACAGACCAAAACCAGACAGGGTTGGACTGAATAATCTTTAAGGTCCCTTCCAACCCAAACCGTTCCATGATCGTATGAAAAATAAGGGCTGGGGCTGCAGACTCAGGCACAGGCTCCCACGGGAGCTGGGCATGGAGAAGAAATCTTCCATCCTCACATGGAAATAAGGGCAGGATTTTAGACTTGGGCAGTACAGGAGAGCCCAAGGTGAGCAGCAGGAAGAAGAGGAAAGGGTGAAAAGCATCCTGTAACCCAACAACTGAGTGGAAAAACCAGGCTGTGGGAATCATGGAATCACAGAATCATTTGGATTGGAAGGGACCTTAAAGCTCATCCAGTTCCATGAGCAAGGCCCCCTTCCACTGTCCCAGGCTGCTCCAAGCCCCATCCATCCTGGCCGTGGACACTTCCAGGGATCCAGGGGCAGCCACAGACCCGCGGATTCGAGTGATGCTGCATGGGGAACTGGGGCTGAAGGAAAACCTGGGTAAAGCTATTGGGAAGCAGAGGGAGGGGGAACAGAGAGAAAGGGAATCAGAGCAAATGTGTGCCCACTGCAGCCCCGGAGCCCCGCGGCTGAGTCACCTCTGGCCTGCAGCAGCAGCCGCACTCCCTCGCTGCGCGGGGCCGCCCCATCCCCGGGGATGCCGGGCAGGTACACGTTGGCTCCGAAGTCGATGAGCAGCCGGATGAAGTCGCTGCGGCAGCCGTGCCTCAGGCAGGTCTCCAGCAGGGTCTTGGGCTCGCGGATGTGGGCGAGGACCGCCGGCTCGGTGCAGTTGTAGTCGGGGTCGGCGCCGTGCAGCAGCAGCAGGCGGAAGCACTCCAGGTGCCCGTAGGCGGCCGCCAGGTAGAGCGGCCCCGAGCAGGCCACCGAGCTGGCCGCCCACTCGGGCAGCCTGGCCTGCACGTTGGCCTGGGCGCCGTGCTCCAGCAGCACCTCCACGATGTCGGCGCGGCCGTCCCTGGCCGCCAGCAGCAGCGGCGAGCAGTTGTTGTAGATGCTGCCCACGGGGCTGGCTCCGGCCTCCAGCAGCAGCCGCACGCACTCGCGGTGGCCATTGCTGACCGCCACGAAGAGCGGGGTCTGAGCCTTCACGTCCAGGCTGTCCACCTCAGCGCCGTGGGCCAGCAGCAGCCGCAGGCTCCGCACGCAGCCCCGAGTGGCCGCCAGGCGCAGAGGGGTGCTGGGGACTCCCCAGCCGCTCCTGCGGTTGATGAGCCTCTTGTACCTGTCCTGGGACAGGAGCTTGGCCAGGGTTTCGTGATCGTCCTCGCACACCGCCCGGCTCAGCTCCTCGCTCTCCCTGCTGTCCTCCTCATCATCCCTGGGCTGCAGCATGGAGAACATTTTGTTGATGTCCATGAGGCTCATTTTCTCGGCTCTGGGCTCCATGTGCCGCTTTCATCGTAAAGGATGAAGGCAAAAATCTACAGGACAACAGAACCGGCACCAGACCCGGGTTAGAACCAGACCTGGGTTAGAACTGGACCTTGACACCAACAGCTGCGTTTTAGCAGGAATTTTATACACAGCGTAAGGAAGATTCTCCAAAAAATGGACAGAGAACACTGGATGAGGATGCTGAGCCATGAGCTGATGTGCTCATGGCCCTGACACCAGGGTGAGGAAATCCGTGTGCGTGAAGGGCTGAGGGAACAATGGAGGTCAGTGTTGGAGCAGGTACGTGGGTCATGATCCCCTAAAATCATGGTTTTGGTTGCAAGGGAACTTGAAGCTCATCTCCTCCCACCTCTGCCATGGGCAGGGACAGCTTCCACCATCCCAGGCTGCTCCAAGCCCTGTCCAACCTGGTCTTGGACACTCCCAGGGATCCAGAGGCAGCCACAGCTTCTCTGGGCACCCTGTGCCAGGGCCTCCCCACCCTCCCAGCCAGGAATTCCTTCCCAATCTCCCATCTATCCCTGCCCCCTGGCACTGGGAAGCCATTCCCTGTGTCCTGTCCCTCCATCCCTTGTCCCCAGTCCCTCTCCAGCTCTCCTGGAGCCCCTTTGGGCCCTGGAAGGCGCTCTGAGCTCTCCCTGGATCGTTCTCTTCTCCAGGTGAACATTCCCAGCTCTCCCAGCCTGGCTCCAGAGGGGCTCCAGCCCTGGAGCAGCTCCATGGCCTCCTCTGGACTCTCTCCAGCAGCTCCATATCCTTGTGTATTTTAATCAAGAGTGTGCCAAGATAATTGAGTCTGGTGTTGGAGTTGGAACTCCGTGTTGGGAAACTCACAGGCTTCTACTTCCTTTTTAAAAGAATTACTTAACAGTGTACCCCACTGAGAGGGCAAAGGTGTGAGGCTGCTCATGGGATGCGCAGAGCCAGAGCTCAGGAAGGCCCTGGGTGCCACCGGATCCTGCAAGGCTCCACTGCTGGGTGAAGTTCCCAAACCTCCAAAATCCCCATCCAGGTGTTATCCCTGGGAGCTGCTGAGCAAAGAGGATTGGGAAAGGGCAGGAACCAACCGTGCTTTGTGCAGGCTGAAGCTCCTGCTGGGAGCTTCACCAGCACCGGCACTTCCAGGCATTTGGGGAAACTCAGATGAGTTCACTTTAGCAGCTGGCAGTGCTGTGAGGCTTTCCCTCCCTGCCACTTTTTGTAGGGATTGGGTTTCGGAAGAGGGGATGAAGGGAATGCGGTCAGTTTGATTAGGGATCAAACATCTGTCAGCACTGCCCTTCCCAAAATGATGCCAGTGTTAGAATTCCACAGCTTCCCTCTCTCCTGCCTGCTTGAGCCCGACGGTCACAGCTACATGAAGGGTCTGAGATGTTTCTAGTGAGGGATTTGCGGGGAGGAAAGGTGGGAATGCTGAGCTGATCCCACCCGGTGGGACCGAACCCTGACAGCTCTGGACACAGGATGTGGCCTCAGGGAGCGAGGGACAGCGGGGGACAGGAATGGGATGTCCCGGGCGGCACCTGAGCAGCTGGAAACGCTCAGGATGGGCAGAGGAATTTCTCGGCAGCCCTGCGGCATCTCGGGTTTCCTCGGGAGAGGCGGCAGAGGCAGAGCTGGCTCTGACCTGCCCTGGGAGGAGCTGCACGGAGCAATTAATTAGCAAAGGAGCTGCACCAAACTTAATTAGCCGAGGAGCTGCACGGAGCAATTGGCCTCGTTGTGCAGCCGAGCCCGTCCGTACCAGGGCAGGCACGGGGGACCTGTCCCACATCACCCACGGGTGGCACGGCCACCAGCTCAGGGGGACCCCAGCAAGGCCAGCAGCTCAGCTGGGGGGACTGGGACGAGTCTGAAGGCAGCGAGAGCTCTGCTGGGCAGCCACCCGTCATCCCAATCTGTAGAGAAATGGGGGAACTCCTAACAGTGCTGCTCTTCACTGGAAACGCTGCTCTGGAGCTCTGCGATCACCCTGCCCACACGGAAAATGGGGTGGGGGGGTTATTGCCAGATTTGAGTCCAGAAGAGTTCTGTTACCAGTTAAATTCTCAAGGGGGATGGTGGGGAAAAGTAAAAGAGCAGCTGTGACATTTCCTGAAGACACAGACAGCATCTCCAAAGGGAGGTTCCTTGGACAGCCTGAGCTGTTGTGGGGAGCTGAGGAGGTTCCTCAGCCAGAAGAGCCCAGACCAGAGTTCAGGAATCACAGAATGGTTTGGGTTGGAAGGGAGCTTGAAGCTGATCTCATCCCATCCCTGCCATGGGCAGGGACACCTTCCACCGTCCCAGGCTGCTCCAAGCCCTGTCCAAACTGGCCTTGGGCACTTCCAGGGATCCAGGGGCAGCCACAGCTTCTGTGGGCACCCTGTGCCAGGGCCTCCCCACCCTCAGCGTTGTTGTCACCTCCTGAGCCGACAGAAGCTGTCCCGGCACCTGCAGACCCCACAAAGGAGGCTGGGCCAGAGAACCCAGAGCTCACATTCGTGCCCCTGGTTCCAATCCCCTTCCATCCCCTGCTGCTGACCAAGATCCCAGCGCTGCTGCCTTACCTGGGAGCGGGGGGTGCTCAGAGCAGCTGAGCCCAGGGGGATCCCATGGCGAGTCCTGCCATGCTTTAACCCAAAAATGAGGAGTGAAGGAGAGGATCCTGCAGAGCTGGGATGGACGGGGCTCTGTGGGGCCGGGACCCTGCAGGCTGCAGGGCTCACAGCTGAAATGCCACAGCGGGACCGGCCCGGGGCGCCAGGGCTAATTTTAGCCCCTCTGGGGTTTTATCTTACCACTTCCATTCTTGGAAAGCTCCCCCTGGGTAAATATAGAGAGGGCAGCGGGGTGGGGGGAGGCTGGGACAGGTGCTGGAGGCTGCTCGACCCCTCTGAGCACACACAAAGCTTTTTCTCCACTGTTTCCTTGCAGAAATTGCAGGGAACGAGGGGATTTGGGGTCCCACCAGCCTCTACCTCACCTTGGCTGCTTCCTCTTAACCCCTCTCCTGCCCTTCTCCCCCCTTTTCAGTGATACAAATGGCCGCTTGCAACCTCCAAAATTATTTACTAAGCACCAGAAGGACAAAAGGTACCGAAGATGGTCCATATTTCCCACCTGAGCTGCTCCCGGCTGCACCTGCCAGGAGGAACCACAGCCAGGGCTCCCCGAAGTTCAACGGAGCAGAGGAAGGCAGGAAAAAAAGGGAGTGGGGAGCAGCACTGGGGCTCTTATCAAAAGCTGTCAGCTGGGAAGTGCAATCCTCTTTTATCCAGCTCCCTTTAAACCTTCTCCAAAGTCCTCGGCAGTGGAGCAGGAATGGGCTGGCAGTTTGGGGCAGCCTTATCATGGCGGGAGATAATGAGAGAGAGCCAAATTATCCAGCAGGAAACTCTCCCACTGCTGCAAGAAGTGAAACGTGGGATGTCCCCGTGTCGCTCCTGGACTGCAGCCCTGCTGGGGAAGGCCTGGGAAGCAGGAAAATGGTCAAGATTGATTTGGTTTAGACTTGTGGCTCCCTCAGAGTTTCCCTCTCCAAATTCACTCAAAAATAGATTTTTGCTTCCCAAAGGTCAATTCCCCAAAGGCAGCAGCACGAGTGGAACGATGGAGTGCGGTGTGGATAAACACTGGAGCAGGAGTGGGGAGTGCAGGGGTCCTTTGCGGAGTGTCAGGGAGCTGCAGCCTGGCTGGAAACCCCTGCCCCAAAACACAGAAATCAAAGCAGCCATTAAAAAGACAGAGTGTTATAAAGGGAAAAAAGGGAAAGCAGACAAAGCAAGTGTGCGAAAATAGGGAATGCAGGGAACTTGGAGATGAAAGCAAAACCCTTGAATGGCAAATTAATGATAAACTGCTTATTCTTTTGTTTTTGCTGCTGCTGTTGAGTTGTTAACCAGCAAAGATCTTAGGAACAAGAGCAGCTCTGTGGTGAGGAGCAGATTAAACGCAGCACTAATGAGGCACAGCCTGGATCCCACACGGATCCACCCTCCTGGAGCTCCCGCTGCAGGAACCTGCTGCATCCACCCCACGTGGGTGTTTCCAGCAGCAGAGCCAGACCAGGAGCCCAGGGAGAGGTGACAGACAAGCCTGACCCATTTGGGATGAGCTTCCCAAAGCTTCCAGCTCCAGGGAAGGATGAAGAGTCAGGAAAAGCCTGCCCCTTCTGCTGCAGCCAGGGGCTGACCGAGCCTCTGCTCCAGCCAAAGCAACTGTTTATCAGCTCTCTGTTAATTGGGGAAGAATTAGAGGGCAGAAGAGTGTTTAATGCCAGTCAATGAGGTTTTTTGGGAAGGTAAATCCTGGCCAGAGTTGCCTCCATTAAAGAGATTATAGTTATTAAGGCAGCTGAAGAGAGCTAATGAGCTTGCGGATTTAGGAGCACTAAGCACTTAAAAGTTTAGAGCTAAACAATCCCAAATAAATGATTTTGCAGGGATTAGGGATTTACTAACAGTGCTCAAGGTCGGGAAAGCAGAGTTGGGGAGTGGGGCTGCTCTGCCTCCTGCCTTGGAGCCGGGAGTCACTGCCACAGCGCAGCTTTGGCCTCTGCAATTCCCCCCTGTGCCCTCACACTGCTCCCAGCATTCCAAAACTTTTCCCTGGGAGTTGTCCCAGCCAGCATGGAAGTGGCTCCAGCAGCGCTGTGATCCAGGAGAGGACACGGACACCAGCTCAGCATCTTCTGGCTGCACTGCACATCCCTCCCAGGAGCCTGCTGATGGAAATTCCCAATTTATTTAACGTCAACACACAAAATGTGGAGGTAGCAATGAAGGAAGAATCCAGCGATGTTTGTTCTCCTCCATGAGTCATTCCTTGAGGAATTGTGGCAGCTCCCTGCTTCCACAGCCCCTTCCCCCTTTTGGAAAACAGGATGGGTTGGGAGGAACCTTAAAACCCGTCCAGTCCCACCCCCTTGCCATGGGCAGCGGCTCCTTCCACCATCCCAAACTGGCCCTGGACACTTCCAGGGATCCAGGGGCAGCCCCCAGCTGGGAGCAGCATCCCACAGTTTTGCAGATCCATCCATGGAGTTTTTTTGGTTATTTACAGATTTTTATTGATTCCCACAGCTCCAAGAGAGGTTTTGTATCCCCCCCCATTCCCCCAAAGAGAAGGAAAACACAAATTCCAGAACACTGGAATCCAGGAGCTGTTTGCAGGCAAGAGAAGCTCCAATTCACACACCTTTAATTCAAATTTTCCCCAAATTAAATTGCAGTTTTATCAATTCTAGCCAGTGTTAATGCTAATAATCCAATTAAATGCAAGGCGAGTCTAATTAAGGTAAACTAAGGATTTCACTGGCAGCATTAAGAACATTTAAAACCAGCAAGAAGGGAAAAAAGCCTGTGAAACACCCAGGGACTGAGTATACCCCAGTGCCAGGCCTATTTTATTGCCTTAATACACAGAAAATACCCATTTCTAAGGTGGAAAATGCTCATCAGGGGCTGGGTGATGGGTCTGGAGTCTATTCCTGGGGTTCTCAGGGAAGTTTTGTACCCGGAATCTCCCTCTTGAGCATTTTCCCACCTCACTTGAATCTTCTGCACTCAAAGACTTTAACACCTCACTGTCCATGATTAAAAAGAATGGGATAAAAGAGCATTTTTCCATCAGCAGATGGACTTGTGGATTCTTCACGCCGATGCCAGGAGAAAAAAAAAAATCTCTTCACTGGACCCGCAAAGGTTGGACTCAGCTCCTTCCAGAAGCTCTGGCTGCTCCTCAGAAAGCTCTGGAAGTCAGTCTGGAGATACCTGTGGCCAGGGGGGTGAGGGACAGAGCTCTCCAGCAGGAGGGAGACGCTGAGAAGATACTTGGGTTTAATACAGGAAAAAAAAATCTAAATAAAACCCCCTCCAGAGCAGCACAGAGTACAGAAGACACTAAGATTTAATACATTTCCATTACTTACATTCCTATTTTCCCACTGGTTATATTCCTTTTTTCCTGTTATATTAATTTTTTGGGTTGTTTTTAAGCCCCTGCACTACCCAAACCAGGGGGATCACCCAGATTCTGTTCTGTAGAGGGGAAGTGGCTCCACACTCACTTCATTAATTAGGATCCTTTAATTGACTTCACCTTTCCAGTGTGAAGTTCTGAGTTAATCACCCAATAAACAGAGCAGCCACTTCCTTTAAAAAGGCAAGGAGTTTATTTTTGTAGGGAATAAAAATACCTGCAATACAAGTGAGACTCCATGGGACAAACACTCCGAGAGAAAGGACACAATTCTCCTCTGGACAAGACTGGGTTCAAGCAGTGCAGGAACTGAAGTGACCCCCAGAGCCATCGTGGCGCATCCCAAACTGGGGGTTTATCACCCAAAAATGTCCCTCACCAGTGACACCGACAAAAAACAGCAACAGTGACATTCCCAGCCAGCACTGCACGCGTTTAGGACATTCCTACAAGGATCGGGATGGGGATGCCAAGGGAATGCAGCTGTGGGATGGGATCCAGTGCTGGGCTGCTCCAGTGGTATCTGCTACGTTAAAGAGATGGGAATACAGAGAAATGATAGGAAAAGAGATCCAGCAAGCCCTTGACCCTGCTCCTGCAGCTCCCCAGGAGGGCACATTCAATTAATGTCATTAGCAAACCTGCCCTAATGAAGGGCCCACCTGCTCCCAAGCAGGGGCTCTAACATCACCTGCTTCCTCAGCTAATTAATGAAGTGCTGGCTGATAATTAAAACATAAATAGTACATTCAAAGCAGGTTCTTCCCCCCAGGGAATGCCTGGATGTGCCTGAGGGATGGATGGAAACCAGGAATAACTGGGATAGGTGCCTATTAAAAAAAAAAACCAAACCACCCCAGCCCTCAGCACAGAGCAGAGGGGATGGAAGGAAAACACATTTGGAATTCTCCTGGTCACTGCCAGATATCCAGCACTGCATGGAGCCAAGAAATTCCTTTGGGGACTGAGGCTGCTCAAGGCCAGGTTTGCCAGGCAGCAGTGCCTGGAACAGGAGCTCTTCCCTTTCCAATGCTTTTCCTGGGGGTGCCTCAGCTTTGTGAGCACCTCTGAGGGCTCACTGCTTCCAGAGCTGATGGAAACCACAGCCCCAGGGCTCCTCAACACCAGCATTCCCACCTGGAGATCCCGTAGAGCTCTGTGCACCTCCAGCTCCTGACAAATCCCACTCTCTAGGACCTGAGAAGCTTCCTGAAGATTCCCAGCTCCCTCCAACGCCCATCTCCTTCTCCATCCCTGTCACGAAGGATCAGTGGAGCAGAGCAGGTGGATTTTTATTCCAAGGAATTAACTTGGAACAGCAATGACTAAGCACAGGAACAGCCCAGGAGTAAATCACACTTAAAAGCTCTCACAAACTGCTCTTCCTCATCCCTAAAGAGGCCACGGAGAACTAAAACCATGGACAACCCAATTATTCCCTCTTTTTCCCTGCAGAGCAAACAGCACCAATTGGATTTTCTCTCCCACAGGTGACAGCTGCAAAAGAAAACCCAATTTAAGAATCCACCAGAAGGAAGTTCACATTAAAGACATTTCAAATGAAGCTCCTCGAGTCCCTCTTGTGCTTCAGAGGAGGAGTTTAACACAGGATATGACAGGCCCACTACAAGGTTGCACCTGGTTGTAAGCACTGGGAACAGACAGGGAGCCATGGAATGTCCTGGGAAAGCCATGGAATGTCCTGGAGAAGCAGGAGGAGCTCCACAGAAGGAAGTTTCACACAACCAGAGCCCATCTGCAGCAAACCAGATCCCTCCTCTCTCCCAGTTCTCCCAGTCACAGGAATCCAAATGGGAAGAAGTTGCTCTGCTCACTCGGCAGCTCCATATAAAACCAGGATTTGTGACCTCACAAAGCAGGGATGCTCCCCTAGGAATAAATACATTGCAATGACTTTGCCCAGCGCAAGGCTTGCAACAGCAGATTCCCACGTAACAGCTTCTCCATTCCTCCCAGGAGCAGAGAATCCACTCCCTGCTGTCAGGAGGACATTCCAGCTTTTCTGGGAGGCTCTGGGAAGCAGATCCCACCTGAGCTCAGGGCACTGCAGGGCCCTGAACAGCTCCTCCTTTTTGCTCTTCAAACCCAAACAGCGTCTTGTTCATTGGTTTTCAAACCACGAGCCCGTGGAGAGAGAGGAAACCCTGGAGTCTTTTCCAGCTCCTAAATTACAGCACCAGCATGAAAGACTTTGAATGCATTGCAGCCTTTGCCTGAGCCTGCACACATGAAATGCAAGAGGCTTAGGAGACATGAATTTTGGGCTTTGGTTCTGTTTTATCACACACCCCTGTGGCTAACTCTGTGATAATCTTGTGGAGACATCAGTTTTGGAATAAGGAAAGATTATTAAACTCCTCCAATGGCAATTCCAAAAGCAAGGCAACATATAAACATCTAGAGAAACCTTCTGCAAGCTGGATTTATACAATAATTAACCATGATACATTTAAATCCTTCAGTAGTCTGTCAAAATCCTCTCCTGTTTTGGAGCTCTAATGAAAATTAGAGAATATATTAAAGATATTAAAAGAACTGATGATCCATAGAATAATTGGTCCTAAAAGGTGCCTGTCTTGGCCTCATGTCTCATTTTATCTCAGAATTTGGGGATGTTACCCTGGAAAGGAAGGACAGGGCTGATCTAGCAGTCACACCTGCGTCAGTATTCCAAGTGATTAGAAAATTCACTTTTAGTCAATCACCCCTCGTGGCTCCCAACTCCTTCACAACAACTCGATTTAAGTCTGACAAACCCTCAATGTTAAAAAACTTCTCATTTGCCATTCCAGGCAGTGGAGAAACTCTGTGTTCTCTTTTTCCTTTTTTTTTTTTTTAAATGTGCTTTGTAAAATAGATATTTTCTTACCCAAAATGAGCCACTCAGGAGAGTGTTTGGTTGGGTTTTGGACACTGGATCTACCCAGTGATTTCATCACAGGTTAGAATCCCATGAGCACAGCTACTGCATTTTCTGGTGTTATAATGGAATGTTTCTACTTTTACTGGATATTGAGAAGACTCAAATATTTTCAGTTGGCTTCCAAACTTTATAAAAAGAGAAAAACCTGATTTGAAAACTTAATGGCAGCACCTAATTGAAACAAAGAGATTGAAGAGAAAGCAGAAAAGCATCCTGAATAAAGCTGCACGTGGGAATATTCTGTGCAATTCAGCACAGAACAAGGACAGCGGCACAGCTTTCCTGGGGGTGGTTTGGAATATCCAACCCCCAGGGCCACACCGTGATCTCAGGAATGACCTCAATAACGACCCAAGCTGAGCTCCGTGAGCTTATCAGGAACACTGGCTGCTCCCAGGGCTGGAGAACAAATTCCTGGGTTCAACCACCAGCCCTGCAATCTGATTTTTCTTGCCTGAGTAACAACCCAAGCGGAACATTTTTGTTATTGACCTTTCAAAGGAAGATACTGACCCAAATTGCACCGGCTGGAAAATGACTCTGACTAAAACCAACTCTCTTACAACTCGGTCACAGGGAACTCGAGGGGAGTTTTTCCCAGGGATACACCTGGAGCTGCTCCTTAGGGCAGTGCCAGATCCAGTGTTCTGGGAATGCTGCTCTCCTGGATTCTGGAATACTTTAGATGTGTAAGTTCAGCCTCGACAGGAGTTCCTGTTGTGCTTATAGGAAATTCTCCATAAAACCCCCATTCAGCTCCTTCCCTCCTGATTCACTGCTGTTAAGCTGAAGTGCTGCCACTGATTCTCTGTTCTAGGAAACCTTTAGGCCTTAACTATTGATAATTCCAGGGCTGAGGCTGGCAGGTTGGTCCACTCTGCACCTCAGCAGGAGGGTTTCCCTTATTCCTTTTCATCCCTTTTTCCATCTCCAGCCTCCACATTGGCTGATTTGAGTTTTAGATTGCTTGGTTTTTTTTTTATTTTGGTTTTTCTCTGTGTGCTTTAACCATTTAATAAGCAACAGTGAACCTTGCCAATGAATTTGGTCCCAGTGTTTTATACGAAACCTTCTGTTGAAAGTGCCTCTCCCAGGGATTGTTTGGGTCACCTTCAAACACTCATTTGTGACACTGGGACACTCAACCCCTGGGGAGAGAAATCCTTGCTTCTGCGTTGTTTCTTACGCAGTTCATTGCCATGAGAGATACTGTTCGTGAGACAGACAAAACATCTCTAAAGTTCCAGGAATTTGAACATTCCCTCAAATCACTCAGTAAATGATTTAATCATTTTAGGCCCCATTTCAGTTACAGAACACAGCCTATCTGTCACTGCTGTCTCATCAATGATTCCAGTTTAAATAGAGTTATTCTCTTGCTTCAGTTTAACTGATATCATAAAATAAGAGAGAAAAACTCCACGTAAACGTTCTCCCGTCTTTCCTCATTTCTAATCCTCCCTCTTATCACGAATCCACGTGTTACAGGCTGGCTCTGTGGCCTGCTGCACTCTCATCAATAAAGGAGATCCACAAAAGCTTATTCTTCAAGAGGTCAGCTTGGAAAGAAGCTACTGAGCTCAGGGGAGCCGCAAAAAACCCTGGAGAAGCTGCAGCAGGTGAAAATGTCCTCAGAAACACTGACTACAGAGAGGAGCCAACGCCACACTCCAAACTCCAACAACAAAAACAGCAATGGCCTGGCTGGACATTGACACAGTCTCAGAAAAGGCACAGGGGTTTGGTTTTGTGTAACAAATATGCATAGGAGACAAAACATGGATCAGTTCTGCTACAAGGCAAGGGTCCATGCAGAGATTCATTCACAGCTAAGAAAGGTTGGGGTTTTTTTTATCATTTGAAGATGGACGGAAATTTTTTCTCATTTTAAGATGACCTTGGACCACCACTGAGAACAGAGGGATTTGCATCCATCCTCCTGCAGTTACAAACACTGCCCAACTCCTCATGGAATTGGCCAAGATTTCTTCCAGCCTCAACCACCAGTGCTGGCAGGCAGCCATGAACATCAGGAATTCACGTGTTCCCACTGAAAGCCAAGTTTACAGGAATGCCTCCTGGGCAGCCCTGCATCATCTGAGCTGCAGGGAGATGTGTCCCCATGGCAGCCTGCTCCCCCCAGCCCTGCACAGCCCCACTCACACTCAGCTGGAAATGGGGGCTGCACCAGCTCCCACCAGAGCTTCAGCCAGCAATTCCCAGAGCTCATCCCTGGTGCTGAGCCTTCCCATCCTCCGTGGAGGCTCCGAGCTCCCGCAGATCCTGGGGCTGGGCTGGGCTCTCCTTGTGCTTCTGGTGCCCCAGGGAAGGGCCGTTGCTCAGCACAGGGGCTGCTCCCTCTCCACAGTCCTGGGGAGGCCTTGGGGCTTTGGCAGCAGCAGCTCCTGCCTCAGGTGAGGAGCAGCCTTCGCTGGGCAAGGGGCCGTCGAGGAAAGGAAGTTTCTGCACAAACAGAAAAGCATAAAACCAAATCATTAATACCCAGAGGGCAGAGACGGACAAAATTCAGCTGTGCCAGGGCTTCTTTTCCAGCTCTGCGTTCCAGCACTGAAATACCTGGACACAGATCCGCCCACATCTGACACAAACATCAGGAATACCCGGACACAGATCCGCCCATGTCCAGTACAAATATCAGGAATACCTGGACACAGATCCTCCCATGTCGGACACAAACATCAATGTTTAATGAATAAAGCTGAAGATTTCAGCATTCACACTAACCTAGCAAAGGACACTGATATTTTTCTCACTGGTTTTTTTTTTATGTTGTATTTTAGTTTGTTTGGGGGGCTTTGGGGTTTTTAAACACACCCTGCAGGCAGAGCTTTGGCACTGAACCCCTCACTCTGACCAGCTTGTTGGAACAACTTTTCAGCGGTGATGTTTAATCCCAGGGACACTTCCCAAACCCAGCAGGAGGTGTGGAACCCTTTGCGCCTCACGTTTTCCAGCTCACACGCGTTGTCCTCCAGTGTCACCTTCTGGCTCATGCAGCTCAGCAGCTGATCCAGCACGCACTGCTTTGGGTGCATCCCCTTGTCAAAGCGATTGTACATCCCACACCAGAACCTCAGGAACAGGCCAAAAAAAATGGCAGTGAGGGGTCAGCTGTACATGAATGCCAACAAACTTAGATGCTGGTTCATATTTTCAATAAATTGAGATTAGGGATTGATTTGAAAAACTGCCACAGCCTTGGGTTATAAAATTCAGTAGCAATGTGCAAATTTCCTTCAAGTTAAAACACCTGGCAGTAAATATTAGAATAGGATGAAAATACACCTTTTTTTTTAATAGCAGATTTACTGGAAGCTTGGGCAGCTCATCTTCCAGCCCTTGCTCTGTCCAACCTCCCAACTTTGATTTGCTGTAAAATGCACATTTTCATCCTCCCTCTCTCTCAGCAGGGCCCAGGAGTGAGGCACAAACAAAGCAAAGCTCCCCAGATCTGTTGTCATACCCTGGCCAATGAAAGAGACCTGGCAACCAGAACCTGCTGTGGGAAAAACACCCTGACCTGGGCACCAAAATTCCTGCTTGAAAGACTTCCTTAATACACATTAAAAAGGAGGAAAGAGGAACTTTTCGAAACACTTAAATGTGACAGAGCAAGCAGGCAGGGGGTGTGTGTAGTTCTGAAGTTCTGCTTTTCCTTGCCTTTCTTCACGCTCTTTCTCAACACCAAATTAAAAACATTAAATAAATTCAGATGCTGTAATTTAAAATAACCTTTGCACTGCTCCTCTTAGTTGATGGCTGAGGAATGGAGGGGAAAGGTAAAATAAACCAAGCTAAACCGTGCAAATTCATTTGATTAAACTTGAGTTATCAACCTACGTTACAACGAAAGAAATGTCCCCCTCCTTCCCCTTCTTAATTGAGCAACTTACTGGAAGCTGAAAGGTAGAGTGTTTGGCTGAAGCTCTTTGTAAGCTGTAAACCCTCTGTACAAAGGATTTCTCAACTCCTGCTTCCTCTGTAAGAGGAAAGGCCACAGAGAATGGGTCTTCTCAAAGATTCTGTCAAGCACAAAGAACATCTGATCACTAAAAAAGGCAGCAAGTGCATTAATAACTGCAGCTGTTTGGAGCAGAAGTAGATAAAGGGAGCTAAGAATTATTTTTATGCTGGACCTGATTGATTTCATACACACAAGATGCATCACTGAGGAATTAAAATGGACACCATCCTGGACCAGAAAGGATATCTGCAAGTTACTACTGTGATCCAAACTAAACCTGCTTCTTTTGGGATAGAATTATTCTTTCCTCACATTTTCAAGACAATGTCACCCTAATCTCCAATGCCACCAAACACACACAACCTGCCCTTTTTTCCTGACATTCCAGGTGATTTCTGGCCTGGTGGCTCTCCAAAGTCCCAGCTCACCTGAGCTCCTCCCTCTCCTTGTGGCAGGTGCCCAGGAAGTTGCCAAACTGGCAGGAGTAGACGTGGTCATGGATTTCCAGCAGGAAGCGCTCGTTGAACTCGAAGGAGCAGGGAAACTGCTGCATGAGCTGCCACACACACTCCACAAACTGGGTGAACACAGGGGACACCTCTTTGGGGTCCCCATCCAGGTGGCCACACCTAGAGAGGTGCAAAAAACAGAGTGAAATCCTCTGGCACCCAACTTAAAGTGTCCCCTCGCCATTGAAGAGGTGGAAGTTTTCTTCCAGGTCAAGTTCAAGCTTTGAACTTGGGAAAAGTCTTGAAAAAGCAGCTGAGATCTTCCTCCAGGAGATGATATCAGGTCTTGTTGGAGCATTATGGATGGAACAGACTGCCCAGGATGGGGTCACCATCCCTGCAAGTGTTCAAGAAATGTGTTGATGTGGCACTGGGGGACATGGGCTGGTGGTGGTGCTGGTTGACGGTAGGACTTGGTGATCTTGGAAGTCTTTTCCAACCTTAATGATTCTGTGATTCCATGATTAGCACTTCTCAAGTAATACAATTTTGCAGGTAGGAGAACCGAGTTCAGAACTCAAACAATGATTTGGCAAAGTAATAAAGAAATGATTGGATAACAGCCTTAGCAGACACTGACTTTATGCCACCAACACCAGCATTTTCCAAATGTTTTCTCCGTTTCAATTTGTCATGGGACCCCATAAATCTGAATACAGTTTTGGTTTCAGTCACTCCCCCAAGGGAACGTGCTCCTCTCACCTGTGGGAGAACTTGTGGCCCATTGCAATCCACTCCTTTTCTATCAGGACCTGCAGGTTCAATACAGGGATTAAGGAAAGAGCATTACTTTGGTTAAAAAAGCAAAATGAAGCCTTTGATGTTAAAGCTTAAAAAGCTGACAACCTGCTGACCCTATTTTTAAATATATCCCCAGAAATCAATGGAAACAGGAATTGTGATTTATAGATTACCCAGTTACCAAGGCAATGGCACTGCTGCAATCAGAACTCATTTCAAAAGTATCATTTTGAGGGAGTTTCTATGTTGTCAAAATCATAATATATAAATATATATTATTATTTTAATACTTAATTATGATTTTAAAGTAATGTTAATATTAATATTACACTGTGCTATTTAATTTGGAAAAGAGTATTGTGATATTTGGTAACTGGAATCTAACAAGGGTTTAACACACAAATAGGAATATGTAGGAAGCACAGCTGAGTATTGAGGAGCTCAGGATGAAATCAGAACAACTTTGTGGCATTTTTTCTTTTAAACAGATCCCTGTAGTTACAGAAAATAATAAGAATCAGTGTTTTCCTTACTTTCCACACATGACTGATGCTGCATCCATCGTTACTTTGCTGGATCATACTAAAGATAACTCCTGATATCATCATCCAGATTAAGAGAAGGAAGGCAGAAACTCACAACTGTTGTTAGAAAACTTCGTTTATATTGCCCTTTGAATTCTTCCATTCCTTGCACTCCTAAATGATGAATTCATTTAGGAATAACCCCTGTCAGGGGACTTGTGCCTACAATGCCATTGTCTCAGAGGACAGACAAGGATGTGTCTGTGTGTCACTGCTCCTGTTCCCAAGGAAAATCCTGGCTCTCAGTTCACACAGCATTGTTCAGATGTTTCATGGGCTGCTGGAATGTTAACTGTTAAAAGGCTGCAGTATAATCCAGAAACAAAACCAGTGACAATAAAACTAGGATGGAACGTAAGGAAACAGTCCTGGCACTGGAAGGCAAAATCTGCATTGTTCTGATTTCAGGGATTCTTACGAAGAACTCTCCTGAGAAAGAGCAGCTCTGCAGGTATTTAACAAGGGATGAGTGGAAAGAAACATCACAGACTGCCCTGAATTCATGAAGGGATGGCTGCAAATTAAGAAAAAGTCTGCACTAGAAGCAAACAGTCAAATTAAAGTGAAATGGCTTTAAAAAAGGTGTGAGATGATGCAGATTGGACTGATGGACAGGTTACACACTGCCCTGTGCATGACTGAGTTCACCCAATTTCCAACCCCAGCTGGTAAGAGACCCCCACGACAAACCCCTCCACCACTTTTTGGTGGATTGCTGCCAGATCTGCATCTTCTCCTCACTCATCCCTTCCTGAAATCTCTCATTAGCGGCTCCCATGTAGACACGGCAGGAAGCAAGGATTTGGGAATTGTCAATCAGCTGCTGCCGTGCTGTTCGGAGCAATTACAGCTCGTTACAGAATCAAAGCTGCTCTATATAGGTCACCTACTGCTTGTCCCAGGAAACGGCCTAAGCCACTTCATTAGGGCTGAAATTCCAGCTTGTCCTTACCATGAAGCCTTTGAAGGTCCTGTAGAAGGGGTCCAGGAGGAGCCCAGCCAGGGAGCAGACCTGGGCCGTGCGGTCCCAGCCATCGGAGCAGTGCACCAGCACGCTGGCCCTCTCCTCCCTCACAGCCTGCCAGGGACACACATTGCTCAGTTAAATGCTGTCCCTTCAGCTGCCTGCACCTAAAAACCCCAGGGGAATATTGGTTATCTCTCGCGTGGCCCCTGGAAATGCACCATTCCATCAAGAGAAGCCCCAGCTAGGACAAAGTGCTGCAGCAGGCTGGTAAGAAACAGCCCCTGTGATCTCAAATCCTTCTGGAAGGCCAAGGATTCCCAGGCTCTTCCTCTGAGGAAAAAAATTGGTGGATGAGTGAAGAATAATAGTGGGACACCCAGGGATTAGGAAGTTCAAGATAAATTAGAAGAGTTGATCCCAACTTCCCCCCAGCCCATCACCTTTTGCCCCTTAGGGCAGAGGAGAAACAGAAGAGTTTCTTGCTTGTGACACAGGGCAATTGTGAGAGAAACGCAACATTTACTGCTCACTGCTCTCACCACGTATTTCCTACACACCCTTTACTACTTTTTAGTGACTCCCCTCCTTCTGCCTGACTTGCAAAGCCACAGAAAGGAGGTCTGTGTTGGATAATCCAAATTAGTGTGTGCACATCGCACAAAACAAGGGGAAAACCAGCTGCTCAAAACAATCCCTCAATTAAAGCAGGTGAATAAATAACGAGCACAGGGTTATGAGCTGTTTGCACTGCTATACAGAAAGGTTTCTAAAGGTCGTTCATTCACACTCTGTGATTTTATGTGTTTCAAATGAGTTCTAAAAAAAGCCAAATTACAATTCAGGACACAGGACAATGCCCCAGCCCCTCCACTTTGTCACACTTTGACCCGCTGATGTTCTCCAGTATTTTTGGAGGGCTGAGACCAACCTGGGTAACACTCTCTCTCCAGAAACACTTTCCCAGCCTTGCAGCAGTCCCTAACACAGCAGAAGGCATTTCTGAACTCCCCTGCAGCTGGAGAAGCAGCTTTACCTTGGCCAGGAAGACTCCTGCATCCATCACAGCCTTGATGTGCCGTAACCAGCCCGAGTTCTCCAGGCCCGTGAGGAAATCGCTCATGGAAGGGGACTTCATCTCACACACTGGGAACAGACACAGAGGAATGAGCTGACATCCCAGAAATTCATCCCTGGCACCCCCTCATTATCTCTCCTGAAATTTTAAGTGCTTGCAGCAATATCCTGTCTAAAGGACACAAAATACTGCTTGCATAGTTAAAATCTGTAACTAAACAGAAATAAAAATAATAATAATAAAAAAATCACTGGTTGTGGGGGAACTCGAGGCTCCAGAAATCTCCTCCTGCTCTTCGTTTAAAGGGTAACTCATTATTTATTCAGCTTTGTTTTTTCCAGCAGTGAGCTGTTACTTCGCTCTCAATCACCATCACATCTACAACCACTCGCTCACTTCACAGAGAAGTGAAGTTATTTTTCTCTCTTTAATTTAGAGACAGAAATAACAAGTCGAACCTTGAAGGCAACTCAGCTGCTCTAATGAAACGCAGCACAGAAAGTGCTGAGAGTAATAAAGTTCAGAAACAAGTCCGTAAGCCCCAGTGAATGAGATTTTATCACTGTTGGAGAAGAACACGGGAGCAAACAAGTATTTGTTCTGCCTCTTCTTCCACCACAAAATAAATCTGCCAGGAAGAGGCAACTGAGGACTCAGAGTTGCAATCAGGCCACTCTTTTGGGTGGCAACAGCCCCATTTTTGTCCAAGGTCACCATGGATCCTGCAGGGCCACCTGGGAGCAACAATTACTCAACTATTTTGAAGCAACATGAGCGCTGTGGTGGTTACTAAAATATTAAACTCCTATTTTGGATGCCAGCACCTGAATTGCATCATAGAAAATGAAGCACAGGCACCAAAAGCTGAAGGATTTGCAGCATCTCCTCTGCCCCATCCCACAAGGAATGTCAGCACAAGCATGGCAGCAGTGGTGGAAACCAGGGAGCAGAGAGTGGGGTTTGATCCAAGCTCTGCCAGCACCTTCTGGAACATCTCCAAAATCCTGTGAGTGAAACTCTGGGCCTGATTCCCCTCCTGATCCCCAATGGCTTAGGTGTTTTTTTTGCCCTGCTTCACATTTTTCTCTATCATCACAGTGAGTTTAATTACTCTGCATTTTAATATATTTATGTATTAGAACATTAATACATTCTAAAGAAGTTTAGTTGAGAAATCACAGATAAATGGAAAGTTAGAACAATGTATGTATGAAATACAAGTCTTTGGAAGATCATGCCAAAATTGTATTTCAATTCAGAAACATGTTAAACCCTGAAATATTCCAAATATAGCACAATCCCAGAAAGGATTTTTTGAACAACCTCTGTTGATTTCCTTTCAACGGGTCACAATGCAACCATGAGATAGCCTTCACTGTAAAATTTAGTCTTCCTCTATTCCTTCCTTTTCTTTTAATTTGGCACATTTAATCAAGGAGTATTTTTCATATTAGTTGCTATTTTTGAACCACTATAAAACCAAGCACAAGAACAAATAAAGAGCCAAGCAGGAAAGCATTTTAACAGCATTAATACCTTCAGCCACTTCAATGCAGCAAACAAAGCAAAATGCCGGCTTTGCTTCCATCTGAACACACTTGTGAATGGAATATTTCAATATTCAGCAGAAGGCTCTGTCCCGAAGGGGTGAGACAGACAAACCCCTCACAGGGCTGTACCCACCTTCCAGCAGTTTCTGCAGGCTGCTCCTCATCACGTGGATATTCTCTATGCCAATGAATTTAAAACGAATGTTTTCGTAATTATCTTCGTTCTCATAGCCCTTCCCAGCAGCTCTGTTGGCCATGGCATTCAACTGGCAAATTCAAGGGAACAGGAACAGGAGAGAAAGGGAAAGAAAAATCACACCAAAATTCAGAGAGGCTGTTTTGCAAGTGTTTCTTTCATTTTTTAAATCTCCCAGAAAATGTACTGGACAAAGCTGTTACTCAGCTGTTCTTCCCCACCTCCCAGACAGTTCTCTCAGCTGTTTCATTAAAATTACTCCAGTTCATTAGTCAGAGGCTCATTAAGGCCCTGTTTTGGGTAGTAATAACCCCCAATTTCTGCTGTCATCAGAGACACTGAGCCTGCCCTCACGGTGAAGTTCCCTAAGGAAATTCAGAGAGAAGCACACGAAAGCAAAACCAGGAAAGCCATTTTTAACAGGGACATACATACATGGTGGTACAGAAATAGTAAGAGAATTCCCAAGCTTTTCACAGACATACATGCACAGAGGAAATAAAGCCACCTGAGGGAAACATAGAAATATTCAAGTTGAGCAGAAAGAATACAGCAACTGCAGAAAAGAAGTCGAAAAGAAGCCAGTTGCTCTAACAACCCCCCAAACCAGTTCAAGAGCTACCAGGATATCTTTGGTGGGGACCGAACACAGAGCAACTCAAACCCACCCCCCCCCATATCAATTTGGGAGATTTGCCTCTATGGAGAGGAGAGAAGAGTCAGGTATGGTACAAACACCTTGAGAACTGTTAAACAACCCCAGTGCTTCGGTTCTGCCAGAGTGTGACACGTTGGGTTAGAAGGAGAAGTGTCACCAGTTACAAATTCCCTCCTTGTCACCAAATGCTTTTGCACAAAATCGCCACCCGTGATGGGTGTCAGTGGCACATCTGTGGCACTGGCAGCTGCCCGTACCCAAAGAACATGCAGTGCCTGCTCTAAATGCACATGCCATTACTGAATTGGTGATCTCTACGATACGGCACACTAAAAGCCCAGATACACACTGGAACTAGATGTGAAACATTCCCTAATTTCCAAAAAAGACTTCTTTCTTGCCCTTGCCATAGTTCAATTAAAATCTGTAGTTGATATGAAATAACTGCAAGATCTGAACAGTGAAGCAGATTCTCAGGAAAGAAGAATCTCCATTTTCAAATAATCACAGCACTTTTAAATCTTTGCATTTCAATAATTGTGTGCTATGAAAACCCTTGTGTTTTAATTGGCTTCTACCAACATTCCTAATCCATATGTTTACAAGAGAATCACTGGAAGTGGTTTCTAAATTCAGTTTCTCACGATGACAGTCATTAGAGATTTCATTTTGTAAATATTTCCTCAATGTCCTCTTACAGAAACCCCTCAGCTCTCAAGTTCTAGCCCCAAATAGTGGCTACAAACCGGAAGAGCTGAGTTGTATTAAACTTCATCGTGAGAACATCATGAGTGTTATTTTTAAAAGGCAAAAAAAGGGGGAAAAAAAAAAAAGGAGGGATTGCGTTTTCCAGCCCCACTTCCTCCCAGGTACGCCAATAAAAGCACTTCAGCCTTGTGGAACTGAATCCTGAGGCTTCTCTCCAACTCCACACATTCAGGAAAATGCTTCGCTGTCCCAGCCAGGTTCACAACTGCCAGTTCCCACCAGGTCACCCTGAACACAAACCTCAACCCAGGATACTCCAGGAGGGCCAGATCCTTAGGAACACTTCACATCCCAGTTTTATACCCTGAACCAGGAGCCTGATCCCGCATTCCTGATGCAGGACAGACCCAGCACTGGCAGAACGAACTGGAAACAGCACTACTAATTCAGACATGAGCTTTAAAAGCAGCCCCAACCCCATGGAGGTACCTTTGGCCTTGTGTCTACAACATACATGAAGGGGCTGCCGGGGTTGGCTTCTCGGATGGCCTGGAGCATCTGCTCGTCCTCCAGGCAGCGCGCGCTGAACCCGGCCAGGGGCTGGCTGCAGCGGCACAGGGCAGCCTGCAACACACACACAGCGTCACCTCTGCTCCCAGGGCCACAGCAAAACCCCAAAACAACTCTTGAGAGCACGCTTGGAGTCATCCTGGGTTCTCTTGCTGAAAAAACTGCTGCTTAGGTGGACACACAGAAACGCTGCTGGGTCGTTTCGCAAAGCGAGAAGTTTGGGAAACCGGAAGCGGTGAGGATGAGGAGGCTGAAGCTGTGCTCTGCCTGATGGTCACTATCCCAAATGTCAGCAGTTCATAGGATCCCAGAAGGGTTTGGATTGAAAGGGACCTTAAAAAATACCTCATCCCACCCCTGCCAGGGCAGGGACACCTTCCACTGTCCCAGGCTGCTCCAAGCCCTGTCCAGCCTGGCCTTGGACACTGCCAGGGATCCAGGGGCAGCCACAGCTTCTCTGGGAATTCTATTCCAGGGCCTCCCCACCCTCACAGGGAACAATTCCTTCCCAATATCCCATCCATCCCTGCCCTCTGGCAGTTTAAAAACAATTCCCCCTATGCCCATAAAAATATCCTTTTCCCTCCTTTCCATAAGCCTCCTGAAGGTACTGGAAGGCAGCAATTCCTCATGTTTTCCATTTGGTTTCTAGTTCCAAACCATTCTTTTGAGTTTTCCTTATCAGTTGTTGCTGTTGCACACTCAGAGCAGCACTGGGTATATTTTAAGGAAATTTCATTGGTTTCCAGCCAACTCCAGGCAGTGCCCAGGTCAGGGCACGCTTCCTCAGGAAAATAACAATTTGGCTGTGACAGAATTTTCCTAACATCAGCATCTGCAACACTGCTGAGGCAGCAAAGTTACAAATTTACATTCTGGTCTTCAGTGGAAAAAACAAAAAAAATGAAACCTTCACTTATTCTGAGACAGTGGGGATTTATTTCAGGGTGGTTCCTCCTCCCTTTCAATACTAAGAAAATCCAGGCAAGTCAACATAAACTTGATAAAACACTATTCAATGCAGATAAACAGGAGATTTAAAAAACCCCCATCAGAAGGAGTTGCTGAAAGCTGATTAAGAAAAAAATTCCCAACAGGAAGCTTGGAAAGTTTGTGCTTTTTGCACAGCTCTGTGTGCATTCCCAAGTGTTTGCCTTTAGCTCATTCTGTGACTCAGAAGGAAAGCCCTTAAGAGAAGCACAGCTCTGAAAGACCTGAAATCTAAAAATTATCTTATTCTTTCCTTTCATTAGAAGGGAACTGGACAGAAAGGGGAGGCCTTCCCCCCCCAAGGCAGTGCAGCACTAACATTGTTTTCCTTGTATAAGTAAGAAAGCACCGGAATCCGCCCTCGGCTCCTGAACCTTGAACTTCCCATCACCACTGCCTTGGTGGCAGCTCGAGGCACCACGATTTCAGGGGGGTATGTGCTGCAAACCTGAGGGAGAAAAAAAAATCCAGATATTGCTACTGAGCACTTCAAAATTAATGAAAAAGTCATCTTTGGCTTTTTAGGTTACCAGGTGTTCAGGAAAACAATACAGGAAAAATCAACTTTGCAGCTGAACCTAAAAACCGGATGGCACAATGCAGATTAAAAGGAAGTTCTTTAAATCCAGAATTTTTATGGAAGTTTCTAATTTAGATTTACAGAATGGTTTGGGTTGGAAGAGACCTTAAAGCTCATCCCATTCCTGCCCCTGCCATGGCAGGGACACCTTCCACTGTCCCAGGCTGCTCCAAGCCCCAATGTCCAGCCTGGCCTTGGACACTTCCAGGGATCCAGGGGCTGCCACAGCTTCTCTGGGCACCCTGTGCCAGGGCCTCCCCACCCTCACAAGGAACAATTTCTTCTCACAAAAAGAGAAATAAAGAACAACTCGATTTAAAACATTCTCTCTAAATCTTATGCAACTTCAAAGGCATTTCCAGTGCTCAGGTGGCACCCTCAGAGAGCAGCTTTATCCTTCCTCCTCAAACAAGCCCAGTCTTTTCAGCACGGACTTCACAGATAAGCTGCTCTCCAAATCTGGCTTTACATCAGGCTTGACAATTTTAAAAACACAGGCTGGAAGCCCTGAGGAAATTCTAAAGCACTGGCACTCGAGAGTTCCACTCCAGCAAGCAAAGCCTCAGAGAGATTAATGGTTTGGGATGGCCACGTTCAGGTGCCCTGGTCAGCTACTGCAAACAGAACCTCTCACTTCAGATCCCAGTTCAGGCCTCCACAGGCACAGGCAGGTAAAATCAGCAGGCACCTCTGACAGCACAGCCTTGTATTTCTTCAACCCAAAGCTTAAAGTAAAGAAAGCTACCAAGGGAAGGGAGTGGAGAGCTGGGGAAGGGATTCAGGATTACGAATGTGTTGGTGTTTTCCTTGGAGTTGCTTGATTTGGCTCTTCAACAGCCAGGTCTGACTGTACACAGCCTCGAAAGGAATAAAAAGCGAAATAACATGGAGCAGGATTTTGAACAAGCTTGCTGACAAATGCTTTTGTTTAATGTTGTTTAGATCCAGCTTGGCCTTTCAGGGAAAAATAGCAGCAGCCAGTTCAGACTGAAATGACAGAGAGCCCTTGATAGCTAAAAAATCCAACTGAGAAAGCAAAGGTCTGTTTTCCACTGCTGTTTTTTCCTTCCTTCCCTAGTCCCTCTCCACTCTGCCTCATTCCCTACCAATCCAAACTGCTGCCATTTCCTTCCCTCCTCCACATCTGCCACCAGCCAGGTGGGACAGGCTTTGGAAACACCAAAAGCAGCTAAGGGTACTTGAGGCTCTGCCTAACAGATGGTTTGACATTTCTGCAGCAAAACAAGGCTCTGGTCCCTTGCCAGGGGGATCAAAGCACAACAAGGTGACTCTGCAGCTCTCCTGGAGCATCATTATCTGCAACTCCACATCGAGATGATGTGCTTTGACTAAAACCAAGCGAGCTCCTTCCTCCCCTGAGGCAGCAGCAGGGCTGTCATTAATAACAACAAGGAGATACTGCATGAAGTGGCTCCTGAGGGCAGGAATTACCTCATAGTCCTTGTTAATATCCGTTATTTCCCAGTAATCGTTGGGAATTCCCATGCGCTGGTAATCCAGTTTCAAATCAATCAGCTTCCATCCGATCTCCCGGTTCTCTTTGGACATTTTAGGGTTGTAAGAGAAAGCATAAAGTTCTTCAGGTTTCACTGGGAAAGAGAGAAAAAAATTAGGTAGTTAGAGATGCAAAGACATCCAGAGAGGCCAAAACTTCTGGAAATCAATAATTGAATGCTACAGAGGAGTATTTGGGGTATTTAAAACTTATCAATCTCATATTTGTAGGGTTTTGGTTGGGGTAGTACCAAGTACTGACAAGTCCTCCTGAAACCCTCAGGAATTCCCAGTACTCAGTTCCCACATGCAGGGAGATACATTAATTCTAACAAAGTGTTTTAGCCCAAGCTGGAAGAAGTCATTTTTCCTAAACAAGTTATTTCCTCCTAAATTCACTGCAGTAAGCATGTTAGATGAGATTTATACCGTAACCATTAATCCACACATGAAAACATGGATTAAAAGATCTGTTTTCTGTGGAGAGTTCATACAACAGCTCCTGCACACCCGTACAGTCATTGCTCAACAACAAATTCTGAGCCTGGAAAACTTAAGGGATTCCTGTCAGCCCAACAAAGGCTTCAGGCTGGCTCTGACAAATTCTCATTCACCGTCCCAATATCCTTCCCTCACTTCACAGAACGCAAATCCATCCATTAACTCATCCAGCTGATTCTCCAGGCAGCTCCAGAGACAGAGGGAAACCTGTCAGAGGCTGATAAAGCAGCTGGTTACCGGGCAGGTAACCCAGAGCTGTCCATCCCATGTGTGCACATCATCAGTAATGATATGCTCTGCCAAAAATCCATGAAGGGAAAACACACAGAGACATCTTCAACCAAAAAAAAAAGCACTGTTAAAATCCAGAAGTAGAAGAGAAGAAAGAGCTACAGCATTTACACAGCTGAGAACAAAGCCTGCAGCGTGAGCCCCTGCAGTGACACCTCCCACGCTTTAGGCACTACCTAAACCTCTAATTTTCAAACCTCAAAGAGCAGTGGCAGCTTTTAAATGTAACACCACAAACCTGCCAGCTACAGCATCAGAGTGAGAACCTCGGAACTAAGGAAACTCCAAAGAGCACAAGGGGAATGCTGGGAATTGACACAAGCCTTAATATCAATTAAAAATATCCAAACTCAGCAAACTCCATTTCTCCTACAGGATTTCCAGCCCAGTCCTGTGTGAAGGCCAGCAAGGAGCTGCCTGCTGCCATTAACTCCCCTCCCTCAGCCTGGTGACACCATCACAAATTGCAGCTACAAATGAAATCCTTGCAATAACACAACTGCAAATACAGGTTCTAGCACCCCAAAAGCAGAGGCTGCCACAGGCAGGGGCTCAGTGGAATGCTGTCCTGCAAGAAGAGCCTGAAGGTTCATCCATGCTGGAATAAAAAGCTGGAGCTAGAAGAGACCACAGGTTTTTGATGGTGTTTGGCTTACACTCTAAAAGTGACTTCAAGTCAGGGCAGGGTGAAGCACAGGCTTCCACAACTGAACAAACACTGCAGAGCAGCCTAAACATGCTACTGGAAACAGAGCAAAGATGCCAATTTGTAGGATTCCAGAATTGTCGGAATGCGTGGATCAGCTGGAAAGGGCAGAACTGCACAAGCCAACAGCTGGGTGACAGAAGTGACTGACAGAGTCCAGGTTCGAGATATGACACTCAGGCAAATGAAATGTGCACAGCTCTTCAGAAGTTCCTCATGGGACACCACCTCATTCCACTGCCAGAGTCACAGAAAGGTTTGGGTTGGAAGAGCTCATCCAGTGCCACCCCCTGCCATGGCAGGGACACCTTCCACCATCCCGGGCTGCTCCAAGCCCTGTCCAACCTGGCCTTGGACACTGCCAGGGATCCAGGGGCAGCCACAGCTTCTCTGGGCACCCTGTGCCAGGGTCCCCCCTCCCTCACAGGGAAGGGTTCCTTCCCAATACCCCATCTATCTGTGCCCTCTGGCAGTGGGAAGCCATTCCCTGTGTCCTGTCACTCCAGGCTCCTGCGAACAGTCTCTCTCCGCCTTTCATGTCAGCTCCCAAGCCTGTGTTGAGTTTGGAAGCAGAAGTCCTGCTCCACAGAGCTCAGCTTCCTGAGCCCTCCCATCACCTCTGCTGGTGGCAGCTGCTTCTGATCCCACATCCTCCCTCCCAAACTCAACCATGGGGCAGCACAGCTTTCCCAGGGCTCAGCTCAGTGCATCCCAAACACTCCCAGAAGAGATTCCCATCCCCACTACCTGGCTGAGAAAGCTTGAGCAGGGAGGTGAACACATCGTGGCAGTCCCTCTCCTGCCCAATCACAAAGTGAGCCACGTGGAAGTTCTTGCAGTGGATGAGCAGGGGGTACCCAGCCGTGGTCAGGGGCAGCTTCTCCACACTGGAGATGTGGTGATGGAGAATCTGCAAAACAGGAAATAAACATCATTTGTCACTGGTAAAGCTGGGAGCAGTACGAGCAGATATGGAATTTTTGTAATGCAATAAGCTATTTATGCTTCCTGCAGCTAAGGAGCAGCAGAAAATGAGCTTATTTGTGATATTTATCAAACATAAGAAACTGCACCCAAAACCCAGGGAACTAAAGCAGGACTGAAAAAACACAGATGTACATAAATTACTTTCAAAGACAGATGTGCAGCTCAGTTTACCAGGTGCACTTTGCTTTCCTTCCACCCCCATGTGAAATAAATTCTGTCGCTTCCATTTTACCTTAGAATTAATGGGCTCATTGCAGTGCTAAGTCTGCACTTCTAAAAGCTGCGAATTCACATTTAGTGGTTTTGTATATCGAGTTTGAGATAGGAAATCACACAGGTTTTTACATTCCTTGAACTGACACTAATTCCATGAGTGAACTCTATAAACTCACATTCCCATTGTGCTCACTTCCTTCCGAACCAGATATCTCTGTGAAGCATTTGGTACCAAAATGATATAAAAATCACTACAGCTTTGGAATTCCCAAACCTGTTTATTCTGGAAATGAGAGCATTAACTTGCAGGACAAGGGGAAATGGCTTCCCACTGCCAGAGACTGGGAAAGAATTGTTCCCTGTGAGGGTGGGGAGGCCCTGGCACGGGGTGCCCAGAGAAGCTGTGGCTGCCCCTGGATCCCTGGCAGTGTCCAAGGCCAGGTTGGACAGGGCTTGGAGCAGCCTGGGACAGTGGAAGGTGTCCCTGTCCATTGCAGGGCTGGAATGGGATGATCTTTCAAGTTCCTCCCAACCCAAACCCTTCTGTGATCCAAGGCAGCATTTCCAGGTGTGTTTCCACCACGCCATACCCATGTTTCCTTCCTGACTTCAGCAGAGGCATCCACGTAGATCAGGTGGGTGGCTGTCAGGTACAAGGTCCCGGTCGCTGCCTTCCTGTTCGCGTAGCGATCCAGCAGCTTCACATTTTCAACCTGAAACGAAAAAACAGGATGAAAACACTACAGAATCACAGAATCCCTGAGGTTGGAAAAGCCCTCCAGGATCATCCCAACCTGTGCCCAATCCCTGCCTTGTCCCCAGCCCGCATCCAGGTGTTCCTTGGACACCTCCAGGGATGCGGACTCCAAACCTCCCTGGTAGCCCCTCCCAAGGCCTGACCACCCTTTCCAGGAAGAACTTCCTCCAAGTCCAATTTTGATGGAAGAACTACCTAAGCACCCGTTGAACTGCACTCATTCAACTTTGAATATACAACTCATGACACAAGACAGAAAAATACAAGAATTTAAGCCTCCCCGGCAACACCAACCCAGCTTTACACCATAAACTCAAATTATTTCTCCATGAATTAAAGCCATAAAGGTCAAGCAAACAGCCAAGGTTCAGCACCAGCAAATCCTAACAGGATTACTGGATTTGCAGCCAAGATGATCCCTGTTTGTTACTGTGCAAGGCTGCAGAAATAACAAGACAAAGAACTGCAAAGGAAAGACTTGTCTGTGCTCAGGGTGATCAACATGTTGCTCTGGAAGGAACAGCCCTTTCCAGTCTGACTTCCCACTGCTCATTCCCTTTTAGTAGCTACTTCTTGTAATTCACTTCCTGGCCTCCAAGTGCATTTCAGAAACCACACCAAGCTAATTAATAAAAAACAGCTTTAAAAAACATCAGTGCAGAGACAATAAAATATGTTACAACATTGGATTGATTTTTCTCCTGGCCTATTTGCTGCCTAATGAAAGCAGATGGAAATTTTCTGTCGCCATCGAGCACAAATAATGGGGAAAAATAATTGGATGAACAATGAAAGCAAATGTTTTAGCAGTAAATGATAGATTAGTTTTGGGTATTGAATGTGTGAGCTTCCTTATGTTGGTCTCAAGTAAATAATGGAAAATCTCAGCAAATAAACTTGGAGAGCAGAGGCCTGGGCTCAATGTCCTCTTAGCAGGTCGTGTTTTTCAGCAGATATAACTATTAAATATAATATTGCCCTTTTCAGGGCAGACATGCAGGACCAGCAAAGCACCTCAGCGCAGGGGGTAAGGAGCATCCCCAAACTAATGTCCTAGAAAATAAAACAAAATACAGGAGCCTTCGTTGCAGCAAGAATAAAATTAAATTAGCTACCGCTGCCTGAATAAATTCAATTCCTTTCAGCACAGCCTTCCCAGAGCTCCTGTTGGACTTAATTCAATGGAAAAAAAAAAAAAAAAGCACATTTTGCTTCACTCATTGGGACTGAGGGGAATCTCCGCGCTGTGACAGAAAGGAAATATTCCGGAACCATCCCCGAACCACCTCTGGATCGGCCCCCCACTGACACCCCCTCCCCACCAGGCGCCGGAGCCACGAACACCTTCGGACCGCGGCTGGGACCGCCCGCCCCCAGCCCTGAGGGCGCAAGGGCCGCTCCCCGGCGTGGGGAGCAAAAGCAGCCCGTGCTGAGTGCCCGGGACCGGTTACCTTGGGGGTGCTGATGTGCTCCAGGGCCGCCCGGCCCCGCCGTGAGGGGCCGCCCCGCCGCCATGAGGAGCCGCGCGCCCCGCCCCGCCCGCGCCGCCCTCGCGAGAGCCGCGCGCTGCCGCCGCCGCCATCTTGGCTGAGGGCAGCGCTGAGGGCAGCACCGGCCGGGTCCCGCTCGTAATGCCCGGGATGTGTGCGGAGCCCCGGGGTGTGCACGGAGCCCCCGGGGATGTGCCCGGAGCCCCCGGGATGAGCATGAGCCCCCAGGGACGTGCATAGAGCCCCCTGGAGAGCGCTGGGAAGCCTCCTCATCCTCCGCAGGATGAAGCTTCATCCTCCACTCCATGCTCCTCCGCTCCATCCTGCTGTGGCCCCACTACCTCCCCGTGCCTTTTCCCCTCCCAGGACCGGCGTTCACGAAGCTCTCAGGGAATATTTCGGGAAAAAATATTCCCGAAATATTTTTTCACACGTTTTCCCTCAAAGCGTGCAGCCATCAGCGGTGCCATCTCAATGGGCAGCAGGCTGATAACACTCCCCCCTCGAGAAAGGAGTGGGAGGCACATTTATCACGTTAATACTTGTCACACTTCCCACAGCTTGTAACACCTGCTCGTCCTGTTTTCCATGTGTTTTCAATTCCAAGCACGATTGTTGTCTCTCGTGGATACCCAGCTCGGATCCCGGGGAGTTGCTGGAATTGCTGTTCACTGCTGCAGTGAGTGTTGGTGTTCCCAAGGGCAGCACCTTGCCCAGGGGGTTGTCCCTACCCAAACCCGGAATTGCCGAGAAATTCCCCTCAGGAGCTTGAGAATTTACAGGTTTTAATTGTTGATCTTGGGTCGAACCTAAGCATTTGCAGGTTTTAATTACTGGTGATCTTGTATCGAGCCTGAGAATTGAGAGGGTTTAATTATAATAAAATCAGAATCCCAGACAGGTTTGGGTTGGAAGGGACATTAAAGCTCCTCCAGTTCCAATCCCTGCCATGGGCAGGAACAACTTCCATGGGTGTTATTCCATATTCCATATAATTTCTACCACTTGAACAAACCCACACAGCCTCAGATTAAGGAAAGAGAAGAGGCATGGGCTCTAATTCCCTGTAATTCCCGGTGTGGAGCAGCACAGGCTCCTCCTCCACAATTAGTGGGGGCAGCTCATTAATTAAGGCTTTGTGTTTGTGCCCCACGTGATCCGAAGTCGTTTTTCCCCTGGTAGCTTCTCCTGGGGTTTGCAGAAGGATGAGGATGGTTTATAAGGTTAATAATAAACGGGGTGGGGATCACTTAGGGGACTTTGCAGCACTGCGGAAAATGTACCTGTGAAATAACAAAGCTGCTTCCTCCTCTTCTCAAAGGAAGGTGCAAAAACAGAAGGCAAAAAGAAAAAATGAAGGAAGAAATAAGGATGTGGAGATGAGAGGGGCTGGAGGAACAGCTGCATTGCTCAGCCAGACACCATCACCCTCACAGCTTCTTCCCAAACTATTGTGCCACAGAGATCAGTCTGAGCAGGAATCCCAAGGTAAAAAGAGAGCTGACTTCTTCCAGGGAGCTTTTCCCAAGTAATGGATGGATTGTGCCCATCTTCTGTCTGAAATCTGCATTTATCGAGCCTGGGGTGATGAGGCAAAAGGAGGTATCAGAAGAAAATAAACAGAGAACGAGGCCACGGTGTGAAGCTTAGCAAATACATTTTGAGTGTATTTGAAGAAGGTGAACTCAAAAACCCACCCAGATCAGAGATGAATAGGACTTAAAAGGGGCTATCTCACAGCATCTTCAGAACACACATTTTTGCTGTCATTTTCAGTCACATTTATTACAGAATTTTCCTTGTACTGCAGGAATCTGTAACTCTTTTGGTCTTGCTCTGAGTTCCTTACGTTGACATTGATTCTGCCGTTCACCCTCACGCTGGACAGGCTTTCCACTGACAGAAAAATGCTTTTCTAAATTTATTTTGCAATTTGCAGATCAGTTTGAAGTTCCTCAGCTTGCAGGAACCAGCGAGCTAAATTGTAGGTCTGGTCTGTTCCCCACCAAGCAATTCCTGTAATCTCATTTTTATTACTCACTCACCACATAGGAAGTGTTTTATAGGTAGATAAAATCTAACACAATAAATCCCTATCAACAAAGCAGCAAAATCTTGTGTGCTGGAGATGAAAATGACATTTGGGGGGGGGGAACATTTAAGAAAAGAACAATTTATTGTGCTATTTTAACTGCGAGGAGGGTGGGAAGGGGCATTAGCAGACACCTACACTGAGTGCCGGAGGGGCTGTTGCAGAGGGAGCCTTGTCTACAAGTGTTATCAAGAGAATGCTGCCAAAAATACCCTGAGATGATGAGTTTAGAGACAATTCCACCCCCAGCTCCAGCCAGGGCCTGCCCAGACAGTGGCTGCTGTCACTTGGGAAGCAGAGAGCACAAGGAATGTGCACGAGGTGCCAAGGCCAGCTGAAACACCAGCGGGAATTTGGCCTCCAGAGTTTGTTTTCCTCACTTGAGTGATAGTCAAGAAAGAGCTGTCTCAAAAAGAGCCTCAGGGAGAGCAGCCTTTGCCCGTATTTTAGAATTGAGACTGTCACAAATAGATTGGGAAGTATCATCCCAGAGAGGAAAAATATACAAGTAGTTTAATTCAGGGAAAATGAGGCTGCTGAGAGGAATGAAAGCAGAGCTGGGCAGGGGCTGCTGCAAGCTTTTAACCCTTGGAAATGTCCTTATTCCCAAGGGATTTTTAAAGTGAGTTTTGCTCTCATGAGGTGGTGCCAGGGTCCCTGTGTGAGCAGTTGCAGCATCACTGGGTAACCTGGGCTAGGGGAAGGTGACCCTGCCCACGGCAGGGACTGGATGAGCTTTAAGGTCCCTCCCAACCCAAACCAGTCTGGAATTCCATGATCATAATTACAGCCTGTGCTAACAGACCTGAAATTGCACAACTGAAGGTTTTGAAAGTAGCTCATGGGGAAAAAAAATCTCTGCCATTTCTTCCACCTTTTCCTGCTGACATCCTGGACAGTGATGGTTTCGGTGCCAGGGCTCTGGGTCAGTGCAGTGCTGGCTGGTGTTGTTCTTCCACGTCACGGGACATCCAGGGATCTGCTGGACCAAACACAATCAGCTCAGCCCTGGTGCTACTGAAGGAGTCTCAGGACTCACACAGGTGCTGCCTCTGAGCTGGGACTGCTGCAGGAACTCAAAATTCCAGCCCCTGCTCTCTCTTGCAAAGGTTTTACACCAGGGAGGAGGCTGTGACTGCACCAGCCCCAAGCACTCAGCATGCAGGGCCCGTCCCTCTCCTCCTGTAAATTCCCTACATTCAGGCGGAGCAATCAGGTGTCCTGGGTATTTTTAGCCTGCCTGGTTGTGTTGCTTTGCTTTGGATTAATGACCTGCTCCCCATGCTCTGCTGGGGCTCTGGGACAGTCCCCCCCTGCCCTGCCAGAGTCAGGAGATTTTATTAATTAAAGCATCACTGGCAGAGATGGAAAATCACTGAGGAGCTGAGGGAAGCAAAGGTTTGGCAGAGCTGTTTTTTTGTCTTTGCAGTTGCTGTGGCTGGATGGTTTTAATGGGAAGAAAATAAAATGTCATCTTAGTGAGTGGGATGAAATCACCTGACACTTGTGTCCACTTCCAGCAGGGTTCAGGAAGGGAAGTGAAGAACACAGAGTTTCACTGTCGCTCTTGGAGCTGAACTGAAGGTATGAACAAACAGTTCATACAGGGAAGTTCCTCCTCTTTTCCAGTGAACAGCCAGGAGCAGGTTGTGATGATCCTCAGTTTCAAAATTATTCTGCAAATTCTTCTTGGTTATTGTCTTGCAATTTGAGCTGCGCTTCTTGTTTTTAACAGTTGGATAATTCAGTGGTGTGGTTTGTACGCCCTGAATGGAAACAGCTCCTGAACATCCCAAGGCACGCTCGCATAAATTTTCCTTGCTGTCTAAACCTGAGCAAACAGACATAAATCTGCCTTTCCCAATGAGACAGGTTCCTGAGAACTGCCTGGCATGAACATTCATGGAATGGGAGCGGGAGGGAGGGCTGAGCAAGGCCAGAGCAGATGTGTTTACAGTTCCAGACAAATCTCTGCAGCTCAGGCAGGGCAGCATGTCCATCGCTGTTCCATCACAGAACACAGCCCAGCAGTCTCCAGTCTCCCACATCCCCCAGGACACGGAGCTGTTCCCCTCACCCCTCACCAATTGGCAAAGTTGTCTTCTGGAACTTTTTTTTACCAGCTCCCACTGCACACTGGGCTCCCAGTTGGATTACAGCTCTGCATGGATGAATGAGCCAATGACAGAACTGGGAATAATTGCCTTCCCCTTGGCATTGTGCTGAATTTGATGTCTTCTGTCTGACACTGACACCTCAGAAAAAGAACAGATCACACTGAATCAGCTCCAGAGCAGAGCAGGTGCCCTGTGACGATCTGCTCTTCCTCCAGTGCAAGACACGACCTACAACCCACAAGTGATCCAGTGCATTCCTGACACTGAACAGAATTTCCTCTGCAATCCAAACATGTTCCAGGGTCTTAAATTCTTTGTTCCAGCACACAAAGCTCTGACCCAGTCAAGCTTGTTAGCAGTGGCAAATTTATTCCTAACTGCTTTTCTTTGATGCAATGGAGTTGTTCTTTTTTTTGAGACAGGCATCAATCCCCAGTGACAAAGGGTGGATTATCTGCCTCTCAGCGAGCTATTGAAACCTATCCCAGGGAATTCGGATGTGGGGTTAGGGAAGCTGTGGAAAACATGCCAAGAACTGCATCATACAGGAAGGAGAGCAGGGATGGACATGGTTTTAGGATGTTCACAGCATCTGCAGAGCTGAGCTGGTGCTTGGCAAGTGCCAGAGGGGGACAGAATTCAGGACTGGAGCCAGACTCCAGCTTTCCTTGGCTGCAGACAGAATCTCCTCTGGGCTTTTCCCCTGTCGTACTTAGGAAATTGTTTTTTCCCCTCTGTAATGAAGCTCAGATTTCAGGATCTCTGCATGCTCTCTGTGTGCAGGATATTTTAGTGAGAAAATTGGCTCGACCTTTTCCTCAGGCCCAGCTTTTATTCCTAGGTAAACAGAGGAGCTTTTGGGGAGAGCTTCTTGTGAGACAGCAAATTAAGGAGGGGTGTCCCTGGGGCTCGCAGTGGGAAAAATACTTCAGGATTCAGGATGCTGTCTCTCCAAGAGCCTCCTTCTCCATGTTGTGCCAATCTGTGGGTTTGACTTTCTTGTTTAATTACAGTTCTAATCATCTTACTCATGCTTCATTTCCCACTGTAAATAAAAGGAATTTTAGGCCGCATTTCCCTTTTTTCTTCCAAGTGGCTGAGTAAATTTGCCCCTTTTTGAGAAGTGACTGATTGATTTGATTGTGAAATTGTGCTCATCCAGCCCACACGGCTTGGCTGAGTCACCCCAGTGTCAGGGGAGCAGCCGGGGGGCACAGAGGGAGAGCAGGGACAGCTGCAGGGTGTTTGGCACCAGCAGCACTCATGGGGAGGGCTCGGGCTCTGAGGAACAAAGGCCAGCAAGGTGACTTTGTGCCTATCCAGGAAAATCAAACCTGGTCTGGTGAAACCTTCCCTGGTTTTATCCATGGGGACATTGGCAGCTTCAAGGGAAGGAAAATTGAATGTAGATGTTTTTCCTGCTGTCTCCAAGGACAGTCCACTCATCCCTGATCCTGAGGGGCTCCCTGATCTTCCCAGAGTCAGCTGAACCATGTCTGCCTGTTCCAGAGTTGCAGAGTGCTTTGTTAGGTTCCATTTCCCAGGAATACCATCCCAGAACTTCATGCCATCCCTGTTCACCACTGACAGGGTCAAAATGGCTTTGAGCCCAAAGCTGGGAAAAAGATTGGAGAAGGGTGAAGGGTGGGGAGGGAATAACAATCCTTTTGTTTGCCCTGGGTCCGGGCATGCCAATGGCTCCGGTCCTCTCTCCTGTCTGTCCTTTACCCAGATGTGAGAATGTGCAAGCACCAGAACCAGCCCTTATGGGGTCATCCAGCATGAGAGGAACCCCCATATCCATCCATCCATCCATCCATCCATCCATCCATCCATCCATCCATCCATCCGGGATCTTAATTCATGCTATGCCCAAAATTGGTGCCAGAAGCTCTCACTGATGGCAATTCACCCGTCTGGGGCATCCCCAGAGGTGGAACCTCCAAGTTTTCAGCTCCAGGCTCTCCGCAGGCTCAGACAGACCATGCTCTGCTATTTTTCCATCACAGATCCCAGAGCTTCAGCTTTTCCTTTGTGCTGGCAAACAGAAATGAAATCTGGGATTTGAACCATGTGCCTCCAGCCAGGGCCTGGAGCTCCAGGCGTGTGATCCCTGGAAGTTCAGAGGACCCTGGTGGCACTTGGTGCTGCCCACAGCCATCAGGGAAAAAGATTGGAGAAGTCCCCGTGGTCTCAGCCACCTCCACCCTCTGCTCCTGGGCAGGGCTAACACCTCAGGTGCCACTCCTGCCTCATCCCTCCCTTCTGGATTTAGTGTTTCCCATTCATTTTCCACATGGATAAGACTTCCAGTCTCTGTATTGGTCATTCAGCTTCTAAAATAGAATCACAGGGGGAACAAAGGGGGAAAATCACCTCTGCAGGTCACCTAATCCAACGTCCTGCTCAAGGGAAGACTTCAATTAAGGTATTAAGGCTCAGTTAATGTAATTGTAGTAATTACCGACATTAATGTCTGGGAGATGCATGAGGAAGGAAAGTTGCCATCAGATGAGCTGTGCTGTTGGACCTCCCAGCCCTAAAGCTGACATCCCCTTCAGGAAATCTATTATTGCCTTCAGTGTGAATAATTCCTTACTCTCCTTGTACTCTCCCATTATGTCTTTATTTTCTACCAGGCACATTTGTGGATTTTATTGATTGCTTTTGGCTGGAAGACTCAAACCAGAGCAATTGGAAGACAGAGAGGAAGAACACCAAGCCTTAAACAGCCAGCCCAGCCATCCATCGGTGTCCCAGTGACAGTTTAATGTGCCCCAGTGTGAGGCCGAGCTGCCATCCCGCTCCAAGGACATCAGCTCTGCTTCCCAGAGCTGGGCCAGCAGTGGATTCACCAAAACCTAAGATTTGATTGCAATTTGGGAGTCAAAACACATCACTGATGTCTTGGCTGGGGAGGCTGTGACAAACAGGGATTGCTCTCAGTCCCTGTGTGTCCCAAACCCCATCCATCATCACCAGAGGAAATAAAATCTCATCCCACAGTTCCACCTCCATTCTGTGCCACTAAATCCCTATCCCAGGACATACGGACCCACCTCATGGATATTTCTCCATGCTCAGGCCAAACATTGATAATTAAAGATTTGCAGACCAAACACTGCCCTTCATTTCGAACGCGCAACCTTGCTGCTGTCAGGGATCAGGATCTCAGTGGGATTCTCAGGATTTCAGTGGGAACAGGATCTGACAACAAGGGAATCTCACTTCTGGGTTTGCAGTTGAAGTTCCTGTCCTACAGATGCTGATATCAGGCAAGGCAAAACAAGCTCCAGCTTGGTGTTTTCTGGCTTTAGTCTTTCTAGAAGGCTGATAGGAGAAAAAGGGAATAAATTTGCCATTGCTGGGACAGGTGAACAGAAAAGAACAAGATATTTTTATCTTCTCCGTCAAAGAAATGAAAGAGTCCTGCTTTTATTCCAGCCTGGGTGGTGGAGCTGTAATGTGAGACAACATCCAGATTCCCAGGGCTTGCTAACACTTGGTTTTAGGAGAAATCAGGATAAAGAGCCTGGGAAGAGCTGTAGGAGAAATAGAAGATTGAGTCTGGCAACGGACACCTAAATTTGGATCCGGTTGAACCCCAGTGCAGAGTTTCCACCACACGCCCTAAACTAGCTGAAACCCCTTTGGGGACAGAGTGTTTCATCTAGAACTGCTCTTTGCTGCTTTGCCCATTTTCTGCGTGTGTCTTGCAGCTCTGGGATCCCAAATCTCCATTTGTGGCATCACCTTGTTCCCTGCTTAAAAAGAAAAGTGGTTTAGCAAGGCTTCTCCGTTATCCCATCTTCTTTTCTCAATATGACCATGAAGGATGTGTTCCTGCATGAAATTAGCTGGTAATTTTCTTGTCTTGATTTTCAGTGTTTCAAGTGTTCTTAGGAGAAGCACTGCCAGACTTCCAACATATTGTTATGGTTATCACCTTGATAAATATAACCCAGTTCTGTCTGCGCCCCCCTTGCTCTGAGTCTTCCCTGCTGACTTCTCTCCTATCAAAGCATAAATTTCTTTTATTTCCAGCATCTCCATGGCCTTTTCCTCAACCGAGTTCCAAAATCTCCACGATTGCTCTTCACCTTTTGCTCTGAGAAACGCTCGTTGCAGTCCCCTGCCAGCCCACAGAAAGCCTCCAGCCTGTTAAAGCTTCAGTGAAATCAGGGTTTTTTGCACTTTCCATTGCCCTGATTGAGTGCAGGTCCCTGTAAGTGCTCCCAGATCCTCCTCCGAGGCATCTCTGCTGTGCTGGCAGCTGCAGCTCACCACGAGCTGACCCCATGCTGATCCACGGTGCTGTCACCGAAACTGTGGGAAAAACAAAAACCCTCCAACAACATTTTTAATGTCAGAGAGTCAAGGCATTGCTTTATTTTCTGGCCAGGATGTTGTTCTGGCCAGGATGTGCCACAGAAATCATCTCACCCACACACAGCCCGGGTGTGCAGAGGGAATCATTCCATGAAAAACATCTTTTTACAAGATTTCCCCCCAAACTTTATCCAGTCCAAATCCATAGAAAGGCACTGGGTCAGTCTTCATTGGTTCCAAGCTGAGCAACCCCCAGGATTCAGTTTCCCACTGGATCTGAAACCCCAGATTTTAATCCTTCAATTTTCATTCAGTCCTTTCCAGCCCAGGTGTCTCCACCTCTGCCAGGGCTGGTGTCTGGGGCAGATGTTTGTAGAAGACCCTCGAGAGCTGGGATCTCCTGTGGATCTCCTGTGCTGCTCCCAGGCTGTTGGGACGCTGAGCTCACCAGGCCTCACCTGGAGAAACAATGCCCTGGGAAGGAGCTTCAGTTCCCTTCCCCTGGGGCAAAGGTGGGCAAACCTGGCTAAAGTTCTATAAAACATTTTCAAACTGCTGTGTTTTCTGACAGTGCTGCTGTTCCATTGGACAGCTCCTCACAGGAAATGATTCCTGCGTTATTTTACACAGCACCTTTGCACCGTTTTCCTGTCTGACAGGGAATGCAAACCCAGAAGCACAAATTCATGTGCTCTTCCCTGGCCTAACCTGGCCCTGTTTGCCCCAGCGCTGCAGAGAGCTGGGGTTAAGCACAAGTGGAGCTGTCCTGGTCCTTCTCAGTGCCTTGCCAAGCCGTGGGAGCAGTGGTTGACACTCAGCTCAGCAATGCCTGCTGCAGGAAAATTAAACAGAAAATAATAAGAGCCCAAGGGCCAGAGACTCAGCCAGCTCAGAGCTGAAGATCTCAAAAGCTGGTTTTCAGGGGAGATTTCCAGCAGTTCAGGGCTTCTAATCTGTTAAACTCTGAAGCAGCTGCATCTCAAAAAAGGGAAGAAAAACTTACAACTGCCTAACTAAAGAAAATCTCCAGCCTTGTTTGAAGTCCAAACATGTTGTGGCAGCCAAGGTTTGGTTCAGCTCTTCCTGGATTTGATTTTTGCTTCCATCTGCAGCATCATTCAGCACCTCCTGGGCCACAGCTTTCCACGGATGGAGCTCCTCTGAGCTTTCCACGGATATTGTCCAAATCCTCTGAAAATGCTGAGAAAAATAAGACTTTCTCTAACTTTGAGTGTCTTTTTTATTGACAGCAAGTCAGGCATTACTTTATTCTTGGCCCGGGTTTGTGTGTGGCTGACAAAGTTCCAGCCTCCACACAGACCCTGACACAAAACTTTTTTATTTATTTATACATTTCTAGCAAAGAAATCAATGTTCATTGGTTCTAAGTCACATAATTCTCATTAATTAGTATTCTGTCCTCTATTGGTTATTGATTTCTCTCTCTTGGCCACATTCTTTAGTCCTTTTGTCATCTTTTGCTCAGACAGGGAATCTCTGACTTTCCAGGCCTTTATCTCCTGTATCTTCTGGTTATTCCAATGTTCTTGAAGGGTGATAAATTTAAGATCCCAGATGTCCAACCTTCACCTCCCTTTGGCTTTGTTTACTGAAGCTTGGCACGGTTAGTTTTAGCAGACTTAAGGTTTTGGTGATTTAATGATCAAAGCAGCAAAAAGAGCCTGTGAAGAAACTGACCTGGTGCTGGCTAAAAGTGGCTCACAATTAATTAGAACAACTAATTAAAAATCAGTTAGGAGAGTTAGATAATTTCCAGCACAGACAGAGCTCGCCTGATCCTTACACACAGTTCCAGCAGCTCCTGCTGCCTCCCAAGGAAGCCACAAGGACTCTCCTGTTGAAAATCAGGTTTATTGCATCTGCCCAATGCAGAGAATTGAGGCTGAACAACCGTTCCCAAAGCTCCCCTGGGGAAATCTCCATCATCTCCATCAGCTCTGCCACCCCCTTTTCCAGTGCCCACCTGGAAGAGGTGTGGGTCTCCTCGGGAGAGGAGGCCTTTGGGAAGAGCCCAGCAGGGAGCACAGGAACACCCCACGGAGTTAAATCCGCGGATTGGAGCCACCTCCGTCCTGTTCTCTCTGCTGTTCTCTCTCTCCCCACCTCCAGCTCATTCCCTGCTTTCTCTTTCCACCTTTGAGCCTCTCTCCATTCAGCAGTTCCACTGTAAAACCCCGATTCCAGACCCTGTTTCTCCAGGGAAGGCACAAATCGGGAAGTTTCCAGTTTGTACTTGAAGAACACAGGAATTTTGAATCACCTTCCTGCCTATATAAAATTGACAGGGGGGAATGTGCATTTCCCTAAATAAGAGAAATGATCCTCACATGGAGGAAAAGACTCCTCTCCAAGGGCTATTTCCATGGCAACGTGTAAATTCACAGCTCCAGCTGTTTGGGCTGCAGGGCTACTGGCAAAGGTAGCGAGGTTGTTGTTAATTATGAAAACATCCCCCTTGTCCTCTCATGCAAAACAGCCTGGGTCACTTTGGTTCCAAACCTCCCCACGGATGGCAAAGGACAAGTTTGCAAAATTGCACCCTGGCAGCTGAAAGCCTAAGAAAGCTGAGAGTGACAGGACAGAAGGAGTTAGGAGGGAAATGATTGCTGATTTAACCTCGTGGTTCACAGCCATCAGCCCAATAGATCCAGGCAGCCCTTTTGGTCCTGTCAGAATTCGAAGGTATGTAAGGATATACAATTTTAGACGTGATTCTGTGACATTTTATACAATTTCGTGCTCAATTGTATGTGATTTTATACAATTTTACACTCAATTATACACCTGCTCCTGCAGAGGTTAAGTGGACATTGCAGCACACAACAGTCCGTGGCAAAATGAAGGTGGAATATTTTGAATTGGGAAAAAAATACCCTCTGACATACACAGAAAAAACTCTCACAAATCTGTCCAAAAGCACTCACAATGCAGACCCTGAACAGGAACGCTCCATTTGGTTTCCATGATTTTATCCCTGTAAAGTGAGGCAGTGTAATCCCACGGAGGGAAAAACAATCCATGTGGTTGTGTGTGCACAGAGAGGAAATCAGCCAGGGCAGGCAGCAAAGTGTTAATGGAATTCACCTTCAGGAATCTCCTGCATTTGAATCCCTGCCTCAGCGGGAGGCTTTGAACTCCTTTAACCTGGAAAATGGGAGGAGATGATTGCATCTTGTTATCTTCACTCCATTTTCTCTGAACTCTGCCCAGTTCTGAGCTGAGGCTGTTTTTCTCCCACAACAACAAATAACCAAAGTTAGTTTTCAGTCTGGGCTAAGGGAGTGTGAGCGAACCAGAACTTCCCTGAAGGCAAATGCAGCTTTGGACCTGCAGCACCACTTCAGTGAGGTGTTAGCACATCGCTCACCCCTGGCTGGCTGGAAATCCTCTTGGGGGCCGCTCCGCATTCCCTGAGCCATTCCCATGGATTTACAGGATTAGGTCCCACGCAGGCAGCCAACCTCACACTTGAACTGCAGCACGGTGAATGCACGTCCCCGTGTGCTGAGCAGAGCTTGGGAAGGGCTCTGCTCCCAAACGTTTAGCAGCTCTGAATCCAAGGATCTCTTCAGTGATGACTGCCAAAAAGCCAATTAAAAAATGATGCACAAGAGGTGATGAGCAACTGATGTCTTAAGCAGGTTGAATTATGACTCAACTGAAGCTACAGAGGAGTTAATAAAGCAGAAATGCACAAGCTGTGGTTAAATATTAAAAACAAAAACCATCAGAAATGAGATGATTTTGTACAAATTTTTCTAAAGGTTTGCCTCACTGGACAGCTTCCCTTGAAAATCTATGGCAACGCTCCTGGAAAATGATGTGGGACCAGCTTTTGTGTACATTCAATATGTTTTGGGGTCTTCAAATCAGCCTCCAGACAGGGATCCTGGGAATTCAGCAGCATTTGGACTTGGAAGAGGACTGCGAAAGACCCCAAATGGTCTGGGTTTATTTTTAATTCAAAGCTGAACAGGTCAGCACCACTCTTGTGCTGCCAGGGAGTCTTTGTAATATTTTCAGATTTTCCTGTGTAGGTAAAACTTCTGGAGATCTCAAAATAGACATTTTGTTCCCTGGAACACAGGATTTAATTCAGGGATTGCACCGTGCGTAGCGAAAGCAGAAGTGCAAAAGATCCTTTCAAATTTTCAGCCTCCAGTTTTTCAACTACAGAGACAGAAACCAGACCAACTCAAAGCTTTCAAGACTATTTTTTTCCCACCTTTTTAGATGAAAATCTTCTCTGTATTTATGTAATTGATTCTCCATGTTAAACAGGTTAAAAATCACCTTGATAGCAGTTGGAATCAGTTACACCTTAGAGCCTCCTAGGAGCTGGTTATCCCTGGGTTTTATTTCTGCTCTAGAAATTTGATTTCTCACTTGTCACCATGGGTTGTCCCCAGTTCCCCAAGTCTGACGCTTCAGCCACTAAAGAGACCCTGCAGGAGTGAAATTTTGGCACCAGGGTTTTCTTTACCCCACTTCCCTCCAAGTGGAAATGCCCAACCAGTTCTGTGCCATTTCCAGCAGCAACCAGGGCTGGGAATGAAGGAGGGAAATGGGGAAGGTGGAGCTGGAGGAGCTGCAAATGGTTATCGATTAGTGGCTCCTTTTTGTTGTTGTAAAGAGGGGATTAGAGGCAGGTCCCAGGCAGGAGATAAAACCCCCTGACCCACAGCTCAGGCAGTGCCTGGGGGTCTGCCCTTCCCAAAAATAACCGGGAACAGCAAAAGCGCAGCCAGAGGCGACTCCACCATGGCTGTGGGCTGTGCCCTGGCGCTGCTGCTGCTGCTGCTGCTGGCCCTAGGCTGTGCCAGGGCAGGGGAGTTCTGCCACGGCTGGGCCGGCGGTGCCCGGCGCTGGCACCGCGGCTTCCAGTGCCCCGAGCGCTGGGACAGCCCCGCGGCCACGCTGTGTTGCGGCTCCTGCTCGCTGCGCTTCTGCTGTGCCAGCCCCGCCGCCCGCCTGGAGCAGGGGCACTGCCCCGGGGAGCGCCCGCCCAGCGCCGAGCCCCCTGCGCCAGGTAAGGTCCCCAGGGATGGGGATGGCACCTGTGCTCCCCCTGGGCATCCTTCCCCCGGTGCCACCTCCTGCCCCTTCCCCGCCTGCCACAGCGTTTGGCTGGGTGCCCACAGCGGCTCCGTTCGCTTTTTCTGGGAATAGGGAATCCTTTGGGTGGGTTCACTCAATTTTCTGTCAGTTCTGCTCTTAGAAAAGCCTCCGAGCTGCCAGCAAAGCGGGCTGGGAGCAGCTGTGTGCTCCTGTTCCGAGTGTTGCTGTGCCGCCGATGCCTCTGAGCAGCGCAGTGACTTCAGCTCTGCCTTGCAGCCCTCAAAGCCCGGCTCCAGAGGGAACCCAGCACCAGTCCGAGCACTAATTGGAAACTTGGTTACAATCTGAATTTCTGACTTGTGTACAAGTGAGCAGCAGCTGTGACAGCTGAGGGCTCCTGACTGTAGGACTGGCTACTCTGACCCTCTGTATTTAAGTTTTCTCTCAAGCTGCCCATAGCAATTGCCACTTTTTCATCTTCTTGCTGCAGCAAGAGAAGAGTTGAGAGTAAAACCACCCTGGTGAATGTGTGTGCTAAGGAATGGGAATATAACCTGGAATCCCCATGGAAATGGGAATATAACCTGGAATCCCCATAGGAATGGGAATATAACCCACAGGAATGGTTGGCTCATGTCCCTTTACCCCTGCAGTGCCCGGGTACCTGCCCTTCCTCCTGGTCGGCTCCGTGTTTGTGGCGTTCGTTGTTGGCGGTGCCTGCGTTGGAATTTGCTGCTGCAAATGCTTCAAACCACAGGAAGAGGAGCAGCCAAGTGGACTCGGACCTGGCCAGATGTGGCTCCTGGAAGCTGATGTTCCCTCTCCGCTGTCCAGCTGTGGCACCAGGAGCTCCGTGGGCCGTGGGCCCCCGAGCAGCAGCGGCTGCGTGGCTCCGGCTCCATCCCCTCCTGTCCCTGGTGTGGCTGATGCCGCTCGGTTCCTACCCACCCCTCCCGGCACTGGGCAGCTCCCACACCCTTCCCGTGGTCACCACAGGATCCCCGCTGACCACACCGCCCTCGGGGCTCCTCTTTTCCCCAAAAGAACCCCCCATGGCCACAGGGCCGCTGCTGTCCCCCTCAGGGTGGCACAGGGGGACGCGGTGCTGCTCCCAGCGCTTCATGTCTGAGGGCGCCTCACATCAGCACTCAACTGCATCCTACCTCATCGTTGAATCAGTTCTTCGGGACTGAACAGAAGACTTTCAATTTGGCATCAATTTTGTGCCTCAATTTTGGCTCTTTACAGCTCTGAAGGTGCCATTTTAGAACTTATTTTAGCTTCTCGGGCTTTTTAACTTGTATTATTTGAATGCTGTCGAAAAAGGCAAGATTCTGAGGCCTGCACACCTGCTTGAGGAGCGACTGCAGCTGTAAAAATGAGTCCCATCCTCCCCTGGTGCTTTCATGCTGCCATGCCGTGTTCTGGGGACATGTTGGAGGACTTGGGCTCAATTTCTGTGTCTGTCACTGCTCAGCAGCTCGGGACAGGGAAGCGCCGTGGTGGGGTCTTTAACTGTGGACATCTGAGAGCTTGTAAAGCACAGGAGGACTGGACTGAAGCCACACACTTGCACCAGAAAATTTGATGGTGAAACGCCGCCTGGCACTGCCCTGCCCCTCATGGATTAGCCCTGAAGTGGTGCTGCTAAAGGAGCAACTTTTATCCCTGATTTCACTCGGATGCAATTGAGCGAGGATAATAAACCAACAAATGTGTTGCGTCCTCTCTTCCGGTGGCTTGGTGGCTTTTTTCCCCTTTCTCTCCATAACTGGACACTCCAAATGGCCGAAGAATTAAAGGCTAAGGGAAGGACAAACCAAGATTCCAGGCAGTTTTCCTGAGGATCAGCTCCTCACTGAGTTGAGGCCTGGCTCCAGCATCGCCTTCCCAGCGGGACACTGATGGGAAGAAGTTGTAAAAATCCACAAGTGCTGCGGGAGTGTTTTAACACCTCCTGCCAGCCCCGAATCCTGAGTGACTGGGTTGTTAAAAGGGCTCCACAGGTGGCACCAGCGGGAGCAGAGGCCAAGGTTTTAAAATCTTATCTGTACAGGAGGAAATGCTGGAGCTTTCCCCCTCCTGGCGCTGCCTATCCAAAGGCAAATTGGAACAATAAAAGGTTTGGAAATGTCTCCTGGAATTCACTGGGACTTTGGATAAACAAATGTGTGACCTTACACTGATTTATTCCACTTCAGAGCGTTACATCAGAGTTGTGGTGAGCAGAAAGTCCCACAGCCATGCTCATATTGTATCCAAGTGGCCTCATTTGGAGGGGAAAAGTCGTATATTTGATAACTTCCTGCCTCTTTCATGGGGGTGAATCAGGAATTTCCCAGAATTTAGCTGACCCAGGGCAGTGACTTGCATTTCCTTGGCCAGTTCCTCTAAGAATATAACCATGAAAATAGAATACCCTAAAAATAAGAGCTTCCCCAAATTACTGACTCATATTGGGCACTTAACTTTTTATTTTTCGGGACTAAAATAAGGTTTCCAGAAAAATAGCAGCTCGAGCCTCAAAGTGTTGTTACAGTCAGTGGAAGGTTTCTGGGATTTATGGATGACTGCCAAGGAGTGCCCTGGAACGCTGGGCTTTCAAGTTGGGTTTCAAACTCGTATTGTTGAAAGCACGTAGAAAGTGATTCATTTTCATAAAGGAACTTGTTTGCAGTTGGCTTAGGGAAATCTGTAGCTGAAGGCAGGAATTAATCTTGATAAATGTCCAACTTTGACAGCCCATCATGGGGAAAACTCGTGTCACTTCAGGGACAAAATGGACAAATCGTTCCTTTTTTTTTTGTTTGTTCTGGGAAATACAACAACTCCCATCACACTTAAGTTGTTGGCAAGATTCTATTTTATGTTTAGTAGCCCCTGGCAGTAGAAATGGAGAATTTGTGGTTTTATCAGCTGCTCTCCTTTACTAAAACCTGATTATTACCTGCTTTAGACTTTCTGAACTAGAAGGGTAAAGGAATGCATGACCTGACATTTAAACCCAGGTCTGTGGTGTACAGAAACCTCCTGTCAGCTTCAACAGAAATGGCAAATTCTCCAGGAGGCGGCTGCAGGATAAGCTTTTGATTTAAATAAGGGACCAGAGATCTCACCTTGCTGACACCACGAAGCAGAACAGGATCAGGAGGTGTAACCCTAAGGAATGAAAAGGAAAAGAGCTGAGCAGAAATGAGGAACTGGAAAGGTGAATGGTTTGGCGAATCTGCCTTAATTGCTGATTGTGAGGATTACACTGGAGGCAGCACATCTTCGTCTCTCCCACCTTCCTCTGGCTGTCTCCTGACCGGAAAACTGAGACAGAAAAGTCCCCCCAAAACCACAAACAAACAAAACCAAAACAAACCCATCAACCAAAAAAACCCCAAACCAAAACCCCAACAGACAAATAAATCTGTGACAGCTGTGATCCCACCATATCAGAGGCTTGGAGGAAAATGAGCACAGAAAGATTTAGAAACCAACTCGTGTTATTTCCAGTGAAATCCCTGTCTCACAGCTACACAAACGAACCTGCTACATTCATTTATGTGTCTTTTCAAAACAAGCTGTAGGTAAAAGCAAAACCATTTCCTGCTTTGGGGATGGGTTTAGGAATAATTGCCAATTAAGTGTGTTCAAGTTTTTCAGTGTCTCTGTGCATGTCGCATTCTCTCTCTCTTAAGTTCACCTTTTACCCGGAGAAACACCTTTCATGTCTGCCATGCAGTCGCAGTGATGGAAAGGAAGGAAGGTGAGCCAGAAGCGCTGGGTGGGAGAACATGTATTGGAGTCCTCCAAGAAGTACAGCAGGAATGCAGCAAAAGTCCAGCAGAAATTCATCAGAAACGCAGCAAAATGCAGCAGAAATGCAGCAAAATTCATCAGAAATGCAGCAGAAATGCAGCAAAATGCAGCAAAATGCAGCAAAATGCAGCAAAATTCAGCAGAAATGCAGCAGAAATGCAGCAAAATTCAGCAGAAATGCAGCAGGCTGCAAAGATCGTCTGCACAGCAAGGTGGGCAGAATTCTGTGTGGATAAAGGCAGCTGCCAATATTAACACAGGGAGAGAGATCCAAGCAGAGAGATCAAGCTCTAATTCTTCAAGAGTAGTCCCCTAATATTTGAGGCTTTTGGAGTGTCCAGTTTGAGAAATAACAACCTGAATTTCACATGCTCTGAGGAATCAGAGCTCAGAGGAGCAAAGAGGAGCAGGGGGTGCTCTGTGCTGCTCAGCCCTCGCAAAGTGGGTGTCCCAGAGCCCCCCAGAGCAGAATTTGCTCATGAAACCTGGCCTTGAGCAGCCCTTAACGCCAGCTCCTGGCAATATTTCCTTTCTTTCGACAGTGGTTTCACTTTAATGTCAGCACTGGGTAATGTGGCAGTACAAATTGATGGAATTAGGCAGCACAAAATGATCCCATTTTCTATCAAACCAGCCAGAGCGTTCACCGGGGTGTTCGTGCAGGTTTGTGTCACTCTCCGCCAGCTCTGGAAAATTAAATGAGACCTGATCATAAAATCTGTTGACTCAAAGTTGTTACACAACGGTTTTGCAGCAGGCCTGACCCAAACAGAGATTTTGCACTGGTTCAGTGCTTTGTTCCTGTGTCTTCAGAGCTCGTGATCGGGTCCAAAGCGCCCCAAATCCACCACTTTGTAGAACTACAGGCGTAAGCCCTCACATAAAAATGTGTCCTACAATCGAAACCTCGAATGATTCTTTACAAAATTACTGATTTTAATAAGAATAAATCTGATCACGGTGAGAATTTCTGCAGGTACTGTAATCCAAATCAATTTCATTTCCACTTTGCTTTGCAGTGGAAACAGTCACAGCTGGAATTCAGGAATCTCTGAGCTTCCACCCAAATTGTTGCTGTAATTCAGGAACCTCTGAGCTTCCACCCAAACTTTTCCAACGGCAAAGGGATGAACAGAATAAGTTGTCCAAGAGATCCACACAGTGAACAGGAGAAGCTGAACTTGTGGGAGTTTATTTTCCTTCTGTGCTCATGAGGGAGCAATGACCAGGTGCCTGCTGACAAAGACGGTGAATCATTTCTCCAGGGCTTTTCCAAAATCAAGGTTTTTACCAAGCTGCACCTCAGCGATCCAGGCACTTCACTTTTCTTATGAACTCTCTATTGGTAAAATTCACAAATGTCATGAATTTGTGCCACCTTGCACAATTTACCCAGGAGAAGTGGAAACAGGCTGCTGTGACACGGAAAAATGTATCCAGGTGTATTCAGGGAGAGGGAAGGGCCTCTGGAGGCAGCTGCCAAGGGGAAGGGGAGGAGGCTGGGCAGCACCTCCCCTGTCACACAACAGACGGAATTTGCTGTGCCTTTTACAGATAACAGCATTCTCTTCTGAAACCTCCCCTTCCCCTATCGTTCAAATTCAGATTTGGTGCTCAAGGCATCCACGCAGGTTTTGAAAATGCCAGAATGTTCATACCCTGCTGAGCACAGCTCCCGGAATTCCAGGGGTCCGAGTCACTTGGCTCACAAAAACCACGGACAGAAAAGAGAATCCACGCAGAAACTCCGACAATAAACAGGCGGATGCTTCTGATTCCCTCCAGAAGAGAGCAGATGTGGTCGCAAGCACAAACATATGCAGCCACCCAAATTAATCGTAATACTCAGCTGAGGTTTGTCTCAACCCCAGGAATTCGGTATTCTGTGAGTGTTCTGCGTGCTGGGGCTCAGTGTGGTTTGGCTTTCAGGCTGATTCCTGCGAGAATGGACACAAAGCTGGCTCCTGGCTCTGAGACAGCACCTGCAGGAAAGCGCAATTCACGGCTCAGGGTTTTCACACAGCCAAGGCAAACCAAAGGAACTTCACAAAATTCAGAGTTGTACGGTAAAAACTCACGTCGGCTGTGGAACTCAAAGCAAGGTGGTGGATGGACAACAAACATCCCCACGTGGCACTTCCTTCGTGGTTAAATCATTCAGGATAGTGCTTCTGTATTTATAAATAAATAGAGAACTCCAAGGGAAGTCTGTTGAAGGGCTCAGAGCAATTTCTGCCCCTTTTTTTCCCCCAATATTTTCACTCTGGATCATGTGGCACTTCCACGAGGGATCCACTCCACCCAGCACTGCACGATCCACCACAAGTGGAAGGGCCTTCTCACCACTGGGAAGAAATCTGGTGGAGCCCCACGGATATTTCCTATCGGTGAGGTCAGAGAGGCATAGTCCTACCACTGCTCTAAGCAGATCGGGATGGTTTACAATAGAAATAATACTAATGATTAAATATTTTGAGCGCTGTGGACTGAATTCTTCCAGAGCCACAGTTCAGGAGACAGGTTCTGGAGGGCTGTAGGAAACAGGAGCAACGATTGCATGAATATTGACATTTGAATGTCGGTTTTAACCTGGAAGAGGTGTAACTGTGAGGAAGAGCCAAACGGTTCGTGTTGCTCAGGGTGCCACTGTAGAACTGAGGGTTATACAGAGCTGCCCTCATTGGCACGGGGATGAGGATGCAGAGAGCAGCAGGATCGCATCAGAGCTGCCTGATCCTCTGCACTGCTGGCTTTGGGCGACTTCATTTCCAGGAGATTGCTCAGCACCTCCTGTCCCCTCCCCTGGGGCTGCTCACAGCTCGTGCGTGGAAATTCCCTGCGTGCTCGGCCGTGGCTTCCACAGGATTTCATTTCCCAGATATCGCATCTTCCTCGGAGCTCGTTCTGGGGGAAAATGTCCGTGTGCTGCTGAGCTGGTGTGCTGAGCTGCTGGGAGAGTTCAAAGGAGAGGGAAGAATTCCAGCAGTGCCTGTCAGAGGTATCCCACAGCTGCTGAAAGGCAGGGTGCCCTAATCAATGACGTAATTATTGGCACTAATTATTCCGAGATAAAGCAAACACAGCTATTCAAGTTTCAATCACAAAAGAATTCAGGAACAAAGATACCTGGGTGATAGAACAGGAAAACACATTTACTTCAGTGCCACAACCACAACAAATAAAAGCAGGATTTCATAAATGGGGGAAGTGTTTTACCAAGCAGGCTGTGGTGAATCTCCTGGATTAATGATTTTTTTGTCACTGGTGCTTCTGCTTGTTCTGCTGAATAAACAACCCCACCTGATTTCCCCGCTCCACATGATCTGTGCAAGCAAATAATATTTTCATTTCTTTTCCCCTTGCCTAGGAGGAAATCTTTCTTTTCTATTAAAAGACGGCTGCATGGGAATATTGGTCAATGATCTATGAAATGAGGGAAAGAGTGAGAGAGAAGCTCTCTGCAGGTAATTTAGACAGAGATTTATCTGGGGACATTCTGGGTTTATCCCCTGGGCGAGTGTCATTGCACAAAACAATGTTGTTCTCACCTGGGTTTGTGTGTGCATCGCTTCTTTCTGCTGGAGCGAATCCAAACCGTTCCTGTGCGTCACAAATCCCGGGATGACACAACCTCGTGGAAATGTATTCCCTCTCTCTTGGGCGAGGATCCCCATTTTTGCCTCAGAAGGATCTGAGCCGCCTCAGTGGATGTGCTGCTGACGCTGGGATGGGCCCAGGAAGCACAAAATGGAACGAGGGAAGCTGGAAGGCAAAGGGGAAAACAGCCCCGTGGGACAGCAGCTGTGTTTGGGAAACATCCCAAAAGATGCTGAGACACATCCCAGCCTGGTCCTCAGAGATCTGCACCCCTTTGGCCCCTGGGAAGGGCAGCAAACATTTCACTCTGAGGCACTTGGAGCAATTCCTGCCTCATTTCTGCCCTTTTTCCCCTGACATTTTCACGCTTGGAATCAGACAAACCCAAAGATGGAACTCCTCCCTCAGATTTGGTAGCGCTTGTACAGTGCCAAGACTGATGGGGTCCTGCTCTCTTTCCCTCCGGCTCTAGGGAATAATTGCTACATATTTTAGGAAGAAATTTAAAGATCTGAGTAAGATCAATTTATCCTGAGCTCAGCTAAGTCCCAGATGATTGGCAAGATCCTCCTTGTTTCACAGGGAGCAGGCATTCCAGGGGGTTGAGCTATTTAAGGCATCACCTCTTCCCAGAACAAAGGAACCTCAGAAAGAGCAAAACCTGAAAATGAGGGCTGTTTAAAACATCTCAGCAACCCAGAGCCACCCCCAAAGTCACTGCTGCAGGAGAGCAATGCTTGCGGGATTTCTGCCTTCCTTGGATCCTGGTGAGGAATTTATAAGCAGATGCAGGCAACTCGGCAGCCCTTATCTTTTTTATCTTATTCAGATAATTGTCTAATTCTTGTTTGAAACTCCCCGGGCTCTTCGTCTCAATAATTGAAGTTTCAGTCGTACTCCGGGGTTTGAAGAAACAGAGCACAGCGTCTCCTGCAAGAGAAATCCAAAGGATGTTCCTTTGTGGCTGGAATTCAATCTATTCCGAGCGGGGCCTCTGCTTACGGTGGGTTTGCTGAAACCAGGAGAGATTTTTAGCATTTCTATGCAAGGTGTGCATGCAAATGTGTCAAAGCTCCAGAGTTCATCTAAAATGCAAAATGGAATCTAAAAATCATCTAAAATCTAAAATGGAATTGCACAACTGGAGCCTGAAGGACATGCAGCGCTCACTGCTCCTTCCCACACATAAGGAATGCCCAGTTTTCCTGGGAGGCCTTCACTTTCCAGCGTTGTTATGTCGAGAAGACGGCCTTGAATTTCTCTGAGGGTGAGGCTGTTGCTCAGTCTGGCTCTCCACAGGTGTTAATTCCAGATGTGGGGTGGCCACTGAGTGCTTTCCAAACCTTTCTCATTCTGCCCAGGTGGAAGCTGCTCCGACAGGCAGCGCATCCTTCAGATCCCGAAAGGAAAGAGCAGAACACCTTACAGTGAGCAGAGAGGAAAATGGGGGGAAATCCACCACAGCTTTCATCAAAGAAGGTTTTTTTTCTGGATCTCCCGATTCAGGTGAGCGGGGATAATCATCCAGGAAATTTAACCGAGTCACATTTTAAAGAAAATAATTTGAAATCCCTTGTAAGGGCTCCTGAAAGTATTCCAGAGGGAAATGCTGTGCATTTGGACACGAGCTGGTTCAGACATCACAAGAAGAGTTTGCACCATAAAGGCCAAGACAGACAGGACCTGATCTTGCCATCTCTGTACAGCAGAAATCTTGTTCCAACCATTTTGTCATGGGGGTGAGGAAGGGAGGAAAAAATGAGGAAGCTGAGGCCTGGAAAAATTTCATCCCGAAGATCAGATTATTCCTGAACCCTGCACCAGTTAGCAGGGCCTGGAAAAGTTACAGAGATCCCCGTCATGTCTATATAAATCACGGAAATATGGAATTGTGCAACGGTGTGGGTGGGAAGGGACCTTAAAGCTCATCCAGTGCCACCCCTGCCATGGGCAGGGACACCTTCCGCTAATCCAGGTTGCTCCAAGCCCTGTCCAGCCTGGCCTTGGACACTTCTCTTGAGCCAGAGAGGTGTTAATGCGCCTGAGCTCCTGTGGAGAAAGATCCAGGGAAGGTGAGGCTGGGAAAACTTTACTAATCACAGTCTGAGGTGAGTTTTAGCCCTCTCAAGAGGCTCCAGCCACATAATTGCAGATGCCTATTTGAGCTGCACTTCATAACTCCTAAGTTGCAGTGATTAAACTGAAATTGCCATCCCAGACCCGCAGGAAGATGAGCCCTAATAACAACTGTTAAATCTCAATATCACATTCAGCCACCTCAGTGATCTGTTTAAAAAAGCAAACATCTGCAATCACATTAGCAACCAGCCCAGGGGCTGAAATCTCCCAAGTGGATGTGTTGGGAAAGAGAGAAATTTTGCTTAAAAAAGAAGCTTGTATCATCAGGATGAAAAATTCCAACCGAGGAAGGAAAAATGTGCTGTAAAACATAACCACAGCCTTTTTTGTCTCTCTTCAATGTCTGAGCAATTAAAATTCTCCAGTGGATTCTCCCCCTCTGAAATGCAGGTCCAGCCCATTATTTACAACAATTGCTTCGGGTTTATCACAATGAGTGTAGAATTCTTTCTCCGTGGCAAGCACAGCTAATACAACAAATAGCCTCACATTCTTAGGGGGCTCTGGTAAATAAATAAAAGTAATTCCTAACCCTAACCCATATTTCAGTGCGGTAACAATGCTCTGGAGCATCTTATCCTTGCACAATCATCATCCATCTGAGGGAGCCAGGACAGGTTTTCTCCTTTAATGAATCAAGCGAGACGCACCAAATGTTGAAGCTGATCTTGCTGAACATTTTCAAGTGGCTGAGCAGAACCCTGGCTGCACTGTGATACATCCATTAAAAAAAAAAAAAAAACCAGAGGCAGACTCAGTTCCACATGGACTGCTGGTGCTTCAATTCCTCCGTTTCAAATATCATTTGCTGCCATCAGCTTGGAGAGGATTCTGTTGCCTTCAGTCAGAGGGGATAACCCACAGTTTAGGGAGAAGCTGATGCAGTCAAACACAGCAGCCTCTCATATGTGGACAGGTGGGTGGAAGGGGCAGAAGACGCAGGGGCACGGCTTTTCCAGCTTCATGTCAGCAGCCGGTGTCACTGCTCCGTGCGGCTGCTCCAGGCAGGACATGGATGATCCCCCTGGGATGCTCCAGGTGATGCTGCAGTTTCCCTGCGTGGCTGGGCCTCAGCTCTCAGGTTCTGTTAAGTGAGGCCTCAGCATTTGTGGGGAGAAGTTTGGTCCGAATTCCAGCAGGCTCAGCAACACCACCAAGTTAGGGGAGTTCAGCAAATTCCCCTGGATCCCTGGGAGTGCCCAAGGCCAAGCTGGACAGGGCTTGGAGCAGCCTGGGACAGTGGGAGGTGTCCCTGCCCACGGCAGGGGTGGCACTGGATGGGATTTAATGTCCCTTCCAACCCAACCCATTCTGTGTTTTCCAGGATTCTAAGCTGCCACCGTGAGGTACCGTGGATTGAACTAAACCCAAAAGGTTTCATGTGGCACCAAAGGCTCCTGATACTGATCCTTCATCCCCAGCACCTTTGGTTTGTTGTTGGATTATGAAGGTGCAGCACAGCCAAGTCAATGGCCAGCTCTGAGCCTCGTCCTTTATCTTTTTAATAAATTAATAACTCTGCCATGTTTCTGCAGATTTAAAGGATTGCAGAGATGTGGACAATCAGAGAGTTAACCACGACTGCAAAGCACATTTTTAAGCACTAAATTTTTAATCTTCAGCTCTCTATTGTTTTTCTGTGAAACGCAGAATGAGGGGGCTCTACCTAAAGGAAGCAATTGAAGCCTTAAATGCACATTTGACTGAGTAAATTACCCACCAACTCCTCTGAGCATGCAGCTAGAGACAGGCAGAGATGAAGCTCAGCGAGAAGCACAGCAACAGGTTTTATGTAACGGAATTTAACCCTCTTGCTGGGAAGCAGGATGCTGAAGGCTTTGGAAGCACCGTGATATCCCTGGTTTCCTTCGTATCAGAAACGCATTGGCATTAGAAGGGGGTTTACAATTAAACTGTTGTTAATACACTGTGGTTAAGTAGATGTGGATTCAAGCCGCAGCATTAAAATCTGGCTGTGAGAAAATGTGGGGTTGTTTGGGTCTGGGGGTTGATTTTAGCAGGCTGTAAAAGACAGATCAGAACCCACTCTGGCTTTCAAACATGGAATTTCATATGGACCCAGGGAAAAATGAGAAATGATGGAGAGATGGCAGAGGACAGGACGAGGAGCACAGTGGGCAGCACTGTAAATCCTATTCTGTTACTGACTTTCCTTGAACTGGGAAAATTCCCTTCATCTCCTGAGCACAATCCACAGCTCTGCGACTCAGGGCACTTTGGGCGAGTCCAGCCCCTGCACTCGGACAATAATCTCCTTATGCTCCTAAGTCAGTTCCTTTTTTAGCCCTAGAGTGGCCCGGGCAGTCAGGAATATCCGGACACATCATCTTTGCTCCTGCGCCACTTCTGTCCAAGTGTCCCCAGCAGTTCGGGGCGTTCCCACCTCAGCTCCCACCTGACTGCAGCACAGGCACCCCCACAACTCCTGAGCCTCATTAAAAGCGGGATAATGAACATTTTACTGCCCCTGCACAGAGTTCATGACCCACGTGCAGCCCAGGCCATCAGCTCTGTCCTTGGTCGGGGTCAGGGGACAGCAAAGCAGATTCGAAATGGGAACATCAGGAGTTTTCCCAGCCAGGCCTCCCACACCGAGCCATGCCTGTTACACAACACTTATATTAAAAATCAGAAATCATTGCAAAAACACTGGTTAAAGGGCTGGCCAGGGAGTGTTTCAATAACTTCTGTTAAAAACATCACATGCTCCAGCTCAGCTCCAGCTCTGCTTTGCCATAAGAGATCAGAAAAGCCAAGTAGGTAATTTTTCAATGACTTTTTTACTGTTAGGACAGTCTTTTACCCCAGAAGATGAACACAGATGGCCCTCAAGACACCTGCAATTCTTTCTCTTCACTAATAAACATGGAAAATGAATAACGAAGGGGCACCTGAAGCCATTGGAAGCCCTGTCCACAAGCAACACTTGCTGTGACTCCATCATTTTATTTTCCTTTATAAATAAAAGATACTAAAATGTGGATTTTTTTGTCCCAGCAGCACTGACCACGTTGTTGCACCAGCAGCACGGGGCCTGGGTGTGATGGCAGGGCTGATAAGATGACCCAGGTCAGGAAGGAATTAGGGAAAAAGTGTTTTAGGGACGGCTGCAAAGATCACAATTGCCAGAACCAGTAGCTGTGCCTGTGGAAACATCTCACAAAGTCTGGGAATCCACAGGAAAAACAGGAAAACGCAGCCCATCTCACATGGACAGCATACTCCAGAGGAGGGGCTGGAATTGCATCAAGAAAGCTTCCCTTGTCCAGCTTTCCAGGTCATTTTGGGAGAAGATCCCAAATAAATAAATGAAATAAATGAAGATCCGAAATTCTTGGATTATTTCCATCTGCACACCACGTAGGAAGCGCTCACAGGGACTCGGCAAAAATCATTGGTTTAAAACCAAAAGGGAAGGTGGAATTAGTGCTGGAAGTTGTTGCACCGCTGAAGAGAGCCAGGAAATTCCGCTTTTGTCTCCAAAGCAGCCCAGGGTGGGCAAGCAGCTGTGCCAGCCCCACCGCCTCAGCGTCCTTTGGGAACAATCCTTGGAGCAGGAGCCGGAGAGGACTGGAATTTCAGTGGATGAGATGATCTTGAAGGTCCTTCCCAGCTGTGATGATTCTGTGGTTGGGACACAAACCTGAGCGCCACGAGGCAGTCCCGGTGGAGAACAGCATCATCGTGTGCTCCCACGGGCAGCACCCACTGCGTCAGCACCTCAGACACATCCAGAGCCCGCCAGGAAGGCAGCACTTCGTGGAGATGCCCTCAGCTGGCCCAGCCAAGACAAGGAGATTCTCGTGTTCGGATATTTCCTTTATTTGAGGAGGGAAGAGGATAAAGTTGAAACAACAGCCTCGCTTTTAAGTTTTAATCAAACTCCTGCAACTCCTGGGATTCTCCCAGCCTAGATCAAGGTCACCTTATCTGGGTTTTTCAGTTTTTAGACACAAACCTGGTGTTTAATGCTCCCTGCTGCTGCCAAGGCCCAAAGTGATAAGGCCCTGCTGTAAGGACAAGCAATTTGATTGGGGTAGAATCTGTTTCCCCACCCAGAACAGCTCCTGTTCCATGCTAACGGTGCCACAGCTTCACCGGCTCATCCTACTCTGCCAACTTGGGGGCTGAATTATGTTTTTAATATCTCGGGCTCTGCTCGGACTGTGATTTGTTCTTTGCTGTTTTTTCTTTTTTTTTTTTTGATCTGCACTTTAGGGTAACCCATTGTTAGAGACATTTGGGCTGCTTGTAACAAGATTTGCAAACAGGAAAGTCCTTCACTCTCCAAATTACGTGTATCTGTGGCTGCACACGATGGAAACATGTTCAGGATCGCTGAATCCTTCAGAACATTTGAGCACAAATTCCTGATAGGATAGAAATACATCTTTACGCTTCATTTTTTTAATTAAAACAATCAGCATATTCCAGCGTGCGTTTTCCCCATTTCCATATTTTCATCACAACCTTCATTCAAAATGCATCTTCCATCCATTCTTTACAAGTATTTTACTTCAAATATTTAATGGAAAACTCAAAAAAACATAACATTGGATCAACTTGGCTCTTATTTAATAAATTATTCCCAAGGCACTACACACAGGGATACACCGTAACACATAAATAACTATGCAGTGGCTCAGAGTCTGGATTATTTTATTCATAACTAAGAGCGGACTATAAATGCATTTTGCTTTTCAAAATTCAGGAACAACCTAGGCAGAGGCTCTTGCGTTATCACAGGAGTCAGCAGGTGTTCTGTGAGTGAGGAATTTGAAAGCTCAAGGCCTCAGAGCTGGAAGCATTCCTCAGTTTGAAGGAATTTATAAAGGTAAATAGGTGCAAGAAATAATAATGGGAAATTCCATTTAATGCAGGACAAAGACAGGGGGGATGTAGAAATACCCTTAATGAAGGGGATAAAGCTTGACAAGGAGCTCTTACCAGGCAAAACCTTCAGACAACTCTCCCCAGCTCAATCCATCCATGAATTGTGCAAATCACG
>VZRN01002597.1:44691-84371 GCA_013397935.1 Dasyornis broadbenti | reverse complement strand
GTAAAGATCCCTAATCCAATTCTAATCCAGCTGGGGAGAGCGGAACTTTCAGAAGTTAAAAAGGAAAATAACTGAGGCTACAGGTTTTGATAGCTCTGCAGCTCAGGTGTAATCTTTGAAAGCATTTTTGGTTCAGGTAACCAAAGCCGAACGATGCTTTAATGACATTTCACCCATGAGGTCATTAGGAAGATCAGTCCGTTTGTTTCCCCTGGTTTTAATTACCTTCTGTGGAGTCATTCTGGTTTTATACTGGTGTAAACACATCACCTCCCCTGCTCCTTAATCGCCTTCAAAATTCCGTTTGCCCGTTCCTGGTTTTACGAGGACTTTAACTTGCAGGTGTTTAAATCAGCAAGGAAACAAAAAGATCATCTCAGAAGGAAGCGGAGTCAACTCAAACTATATTTTAATTTTATGGCTGTTCATTTTCTTACAGTGGCAATTCCCAGCCAACAACCTCAGGTGAGATAACTTGACATTTTTAACCATCTAAATCCCATCATTCTGAAGTAACTATGGGTTTCTGCTTGTTATTGCTTAAGATTCAACGGCGGCTGCATCATAAATGAGCCTTTGAGGAAACCAAGTCCATTACTCCTGCTAGCTGGGGCAATGGCAACCATCGGGAGAGTAAAATTACTGCCATTAAATCAAGAAACTAATTAGAATCAGATCATCAAATTCCTTTTCTACTGGAGACTCGGTCTCCTGGCATGGGATAGGATGATTTACTCCAGAGTACATGTCAGGGCTGAGCCAAGTCTGTTGGTTTAGCGCTTTTCTGGTGCCTCCAGAAATTCAATAAACAGCTCAAGAAGGTTCAGTGGCACTTGTGGACCTGGATCAGGGCTGGCAGCTCTCAGAGAGGAAGGCTGGGAACACAGAGATCAGGAAAGCTGGCTCATGCCTATGGATGGAGTGAGAAGGAATCAGCCCCCGATCTCCCTGCACAGCCCCAAGTGGAGCAGGAGCCTTCAGCTGAATGTCTCCAAGCCCGAAAGCCTGGGCTTGATTTGCCCTTCCTTTTTCATTGCGGAGAGCCCTCCCTCTGCCAGCTCTGCCAGCACAGATCAATACGATCTGAGATGGAAAGGATTATGGGCACGGCCGTGCTGAAGCATCTCAAGCAGAGAGGAGGAATCTCTGCAGCTCCCACAAGGAGATGTTAACTGGGTTTGACAGTGTTTTGTGAGGCTCTGCACTCTGAAATCTTCCATCCCCAGACTCTGAGAATCCCCTGGGCACGGCAGCATTTAACCTGCCTGCCAAACTCAGTGTCAGCTTCCTCCTGTCAATCTTCTCGCTCTGTGGGTGGTTCAGCAGCTCAAATGGAGCACGGTTATTTCATAAATACCCATCAGCGAGCTTAGGAAACTTGGGGAAAAAAGCACAGGACTTGGAAAGTTCTCATCTTGAGGATGCCATGAAAAGGTGATTCACTCCAAAGGACAACACAAGCAATTAGACAATTTTACATTATCAAAAGCTAATAATGAAAACGGTAATGAATAACAAGTTGCATCCTGTCACAGCAAGAAGTGCCACAATGAGAACCCAGGAATCCAGGCTGTCACTCTGTCTCACCTTACAGGAGTCATTTGCTCTTTATGCCTTTGATTTCCCAGCGCTAATCCTTACTTCACCTGTCTTTGGAGAGTAATCAATGTTTTAAATGTTCTTCAAAATTATCTGAGTCAGTACAAACTGTGTTCCCATACGTACCCTTAATTGGCTTTTAAGGACATTTTAGGCATATGCATGCGTGTAAGTCTAATAGGAATTCTTAAAAGCCTGAAATAATTTGGGACCAAATTGACACATGAGGGCCATTGCATTAATGGGAGTTGAGAGTTAACAATTTTACAGTTGTGTTTTGTTTATAACCAGCTCATCCCAGAGGGAAGGGCAGGTTTACTCAGTAGCTGCAGCATTAGTCAGCACAGAGACTTGAGGAATGTTCCAGAAAGCACCAAGGGGTTCGTCTGGTCCACAGGCAAAAATCACGATTTAAGATTACTGTGGCTACATTTATTGAGGAGATCTGCATTAGATCAGGACACTGAAGTGCTCAAGTATCTACACACAAAAGTGGCACAGACTGGCTGCCAAACTTCAAAAGAATGTTTATTTTCTGAGCTGCCGAGCAGCCCCAGAAAATGAAGGGAGAAGTTTTTTTCTCCAAGAATGCAATCACCCAGACCAGCTCACCTCCTTCCCAGAAGGCAAATGCTCAGAGCAACACTGATGTTCCTTCTTCCAGGACCATGAGATTTCTCAGAAATGAGCTTAAGCTCAGAACAGATTATAAAGATCCTCTGAACTACTAAATCAATGCACTTTCTCCAGTGGAAATAATATTCCACCAGCAAAGGACTGGAATGGAAAACAGACAATGCCTCGCTAATGTGACCCACAGCATGTGTAGGGCACTTCAATACTGCAGCAAATAGGATCACAAAAGGAGGAACAAATAAATTCTGTGGTTTTATACCACGATGGGTTAAACACAGTGTCAGCATGAAAAGCTGCAATTTCTGAATTAAAGCGTTTGCTGAACTGTCAAAATAACTCATCAGTTTGAAGGAAATCCTGAAAGATTCCCAAAAGAGTCAACCAATTACCAAAGCAAACGGATTAATAAGTCCAGTATTGATCTGCCCAAAGCATGGGGTGCTTTTGCTGATCCCTTTGGAAGCTCTTCCCACAGCAATGCACCGGGAATTCAGCAGGATGGGCCACAGGGAAATCATTAAGCAGAAATAATAAAGGGAGAGAAGAAAATGAAGAATGGGTTTCTGATTCTCTGCTTTCCCGTGAATTAATGTCATGTTCAGGCTGTCCATCCAAGGGAATGCATTATTCCTTGGAAACACAAGGATAAACCACTGCTTTCCAATACCCAGCTCTTTAAAGCACCTACAATAACTCTGCATGGGGGAAAGTGAAAAAGAACTGATGCAAACCCGCAGACAAGATACCAAACTGAGCAATAAACCAAGCCCTCTGTGTGTCCCTGGAAGCAGGAGGATCTGGGGATTTTTCCAGCTTGCTGTTGTAAAGCAGCATGGATTTATTCAGACACAAAAGATTAAGACTGTTGGGGAAGGCGTGATTTAGAGATTCAGTCTCTGGTGAGGATCTGGGTGCTTCCATACACATGGATATCTATCCCTGTGAATGGATATTTGCTAATGCGGCCTAACGGAACTTTACTGCATTTTCAGATGCGTTCCCATCGGGTTATTGGAATTCTTGCTGCCGTAAGGACAGAGGACTCACGAGGAAATCTGCAGTTTGCTCTGAAAGGCACCAAAAGGGGAAGATACCAATTTGCTCTTTACCACCTCCTTAGGACAGGGGGAGGAAGGAGATTTATGCAGCAGCATGCACAAGGAAAATGAGGAAGGCAGAGCATGGCCTGGCTGACTGGAATGTAGCTGACTGTGGTTTCCTACACCAAACCCAAAGCATAATTAATAACAGCTGCCTACAAATAGGGATTTTTATTTTTTTTCCCTGTCTGAAACTCAGTGGAGACTTTCACCATTTCATTTGTATGCAGAGTTCTGCTCCACCGGGGACACCTGCCAGTCTCCAGCAACTTTAGGCGAGGATCAATCCATTTCCTAATTAGAGATGGGAGTTAATGGCAGCTGAAATGACCATTTAAAATACAGCAGGCCCTAAACAATGACTTCCCAGGATGCTGCGTGCCCCTGAGCATTTCCTTTGTAATCTTTTCAGCCTCTCCACTCTCTTGGATGATTTATGGTGTCTGGGGGCTCCTTGGCAGTACTTTCTGTGCTGATAAAGAAGAAAACCTTGACTGTATCTTAAATTGTCAACAAATGCTTTCATATTTCCTAAGAGTTCTTGCATTTGTCCTTCACATTTCCAGAGTTAAAAAAGATGCTTAAGCTTCAAACTGCCTTTTCCTACAGAATAATGCCCATGAGCATCTCATTAATGAGTCCCATGAACCTTCCCCACCATCAGAAGGTGCTTAATTCCACTGGCCTCACCCCATAATTCCCAACTGGATACCAAACCTGGTGGTGACAGCCCAATTAATTCTGCTGGCAACATTAATGAGAGGCTGATTGTTTGAGGAACACACCCGGCAAGTTTGAGTTCCATGCAGCCCTCTGGCTAAAAGGGATATTACAACTTTAATAGAAGGAGACATCAAAAAGCGCTTGCCCACACAAAGGAATTCAACAATTGTGTTTAAATTTAATATAACACATGATAAAGAGTTGAGCTGGAGTAAAAGTCTGTCACTGGCTCTCACCCAATATTATTTATGGCTCTATATAGGCCCAGCTCCATGACATTCGTAGGCAGAAACCTTAATACCTTGTGACACAACTGGGCTGAGCCATCTAATATCACCCACAAATCCTTGAAAAACAAATACTCCTCCAAATAATTATGCTGTTCCAACATATTAACTTCCCAGGAACCAGCAGGGGAGCAGTGATAAAAGGTCCTGTTTTAGGGAAGACCAGTGAAAAGCCTTGTCTGTACCCTGGGCTTCAAATCAAAAACCTTTAATATTAGGATCACACTCTGCGCTGAATAAATGTCAGAGAAATAAACTTGACGGAACAATATATTTTTCATGCTCTAAAATGAATTTTAAAAAGGACCTACAATAGGAAACTATGAAGTCTTTAACCTCCTGGGGGAAAAAAAATCAAATACCACCCAGGTCACTAATAATCTAATGTCAATTGCTTCCATAAAAAATGGGCCATGATAAATAATCAAAACATTTAGTGGGAGCTGTGGGGATCTGTGTTATTCTCAGTTATTCTGTGTTATTCCCTGTGCATGTTGATTAGAACTTTAGAGAAAAAGTAACGTTTACAGAAGTCAGTGTAACACTCCCTGGCCAGCCCTTTAAGCAGTGTTTTTGCGATTTAGTTGCCCTGATCCTCCTCGGGATTAAACAAACGCAGCTCCCTCAGCCGTTCTCAGCCATCTTTGCCAGACCTTCCACGAGTCGCTGGACACGCTCCAGCTCCTCAAAGTCCTTTTCAAAGCGAGGGGGCTACAACCGGGAGCCGATGTCAGGGCGTAACAACAATTCTATAAAGCCGGGACTATTTCCAGGCAGGTTTTTCCGCCTCAACCGCGGCCGCGGCCGGCCCAAGTCCCCCGCCCCGCCCTCAGCGCCCGGGACCGCCCCTTCCCGCCCGTAGCGGCCGGGCCGGGGTGGGGAGCGTGGCCGTGAGGGCCGAGAGGAGTGAAAAGCAGCTCCCGGAGCTCATCTGTGAGGCGAGAGGGAAGCGCAGAGCAGCTCCCGGAGCTCATGTGGGGCTGGGGGACAGCGGGGCGTGAGGGGCGGCAGCTGAGGGGGCGCGGGTCTGGGTGTGGGGAGTTGTCGGCCGTGGAGCTGTTGGAGGGGACGGAGAAAACTACGGAACTGCTCCGAGGGCTGGAGCCCCTCTGGAGCCAGGCTGGGAGAGGTGGGAATGTTCACCTGGAGAAGAGAAGAATTCAGGAAGAGCTCAGAGTCCCTGGCAGGGCCTAAAGGGCCTCCAGGAGAGCTGGAGAGGGACTGGGGACAAGGGATGGAGGGACAGGACACAGGGAATGGCTTCCCAGTGCCAGAGGGCAGGGATGGATGGGATCTTGGGAAGGAATTCCTGGCTGGGAGGGTGGGGAGGCCCTGGCACAGGGTGTCCAGAGCAGCTATGGCCGCCCCTGGATTCTTGGCAGTGTCCAAGGCCAGGCTGGACAAGGCTTGGAGCAGCCTGGGATGGTGGAAGGTTTCTTCCCACTATCTGATCTAAACCTACTCTCTTTCCCTTTGAACCCATTTCCCCTTAATCTGTCACTATGTGCTCTTGTAAATAGTCTTATGTAATCTTTCCTGTAAGTTCCCTTCAGATACTGGAAGGGAAAACTTTACCTTTTTCGGTTTTTTTTTTTAATGAATTATTTTATCCCTGTATTACTGTAATCCACTACAGGTTTGAAAGGAATGCTTCTCAGATTTCATGGCTAATGCTCAGTGCTATTTGTTACTGTGCATTTACCCTGTGGATCTGAATGTGTGCTTTGAAGGGTATTGCCTTGATCACAACTGAGTTGTGATTTTACCCACCTGTTGTGGTGATTAAATCAGGTGTGATCTGAGCTGTAACAGCTCTCTGTATGTCCCATGTTGCTATAAGTAACCCAGTCGTTCTCCCTGTAGAATTGACCTTATTTTTGTTTTTATTTGCAGTGCTACCCCATGGAAACTGCCCCCACAGAGAGCTCTGGGAGCCATGGGGAGGGGCTGGAGTTGAGCCAGAGTTACAGCAGCTCTCCTCTGGACTATTCAGGAGACACCTTTGAGTCTTTCAGCGAGGAGGAGGAGGAGGAGAGCAAAGCACCTGGATCGTGGTGTTCCACAGAGGATTTGGAGGGGTCAGCTGTGTCAGAGGCCTTGGAAAGCACATCATCATCGGCAGGCCAAAGTCATGCAGGTACGCAGAGCTTCCCCTGCTTGAGGCCTGTGTTTCACAGCTTCAGTCAGTGCAGTGGGGATTTGAATTCGCAAAAATAAAGGTGAAAATTGCATTCGGTGTCCTTGCTGTGCAAAGCAGCAGGACCTCAGTGTGCTGAGTAGATCCGTGCTTCCCACCCACTGGGTTTCCCAATGGCTCCGTGCAGAAGCACTTGGCCATGGAAGTCCTTCCTTAGCCATCTTGTGATTTTTTTGAAGTTCTCTTGGCATTTTAAAAAACAATTCTGCAAGCTGGTTTGACTGAGTATGTATGAGAAGTAGCTGGGCCATAAAATAACTTTTCCAAGGGATCGTTCTAGGATTTGAGATACTGAATTCTACAAATTATACATTTTAATCCCTTTTTTTTTTTTTTGAGATACAGCAATGTTCTTTAAGTTACTCCATGTCTAATGATTGAAATCCTCATTTCTGGCATCCAGGAGCCCATGCTAGGAGGAATCCTTGCTCCGTGCATGGAGGTTTCTTTAATAAGTGTTACCACTTTTTATCTTTGCAAGGTTAATGTTTCATAAAATCATGGAGTCTTCTGAATGCTCCCAGGCAAATGAGGAACTAGGGAATAACTCAGAGGATTTTTTTTTTGGAAATGGATTGCTTTTTGTGATATGTATCTCACTGAGAACAGCCTGTAGAAATAATAAACCCTCCCAGAAGGCCTGTCCTGCTGCTGTCCCTGGAGGGACACATTCATTCCTTCTCTAAGCCCTTGGAATTTGCAGTTAGTGCCCTAAAACAGTAGAGAATTCAGGCTCTCCTTTGAACTGGGGCCATTCATTTTCATCTTCTTTTCAGTGGCTTCTCAGCCTCTGAAGTTTTTTGGGTTTTCACATCTTTGTGGTTTCCTCAGTCCCTGCAGAACTGGAGTTCAGAATATGCAGAATATTCTGCACTGGAAGGGACCCACAAGGACCATCAAGCCCATCTGTATCAAACTGGAGAGCAGGGAGCTGATAGAATTTTTATTCCCTGTGTGCTACATTATTTTCCCCTTGGATCAATATCCTGAGAGAGCTCCCAAGAGCACTTGAGCAGCCACAAATGAGGAACCTAATGCAGGGCTGGAAACAAGAGATGGGGCTGCAGCAGGGAGGAGGCACAGGGGGTTAAGTTGGCATTACAGATCGAATTGGATGTGCCAGCAGCTCTCATTTTCTCAGGGAATCCCATACTGTGGTTCAGGGGATGATTAGAAAAGAGCAGTGCGAGTTATTTTGTGGGACAGAAGCCAAAATCCTCGGCCTCATCTGTGTATTCCTGTGGCTCAGGGTTTCTTTCCCCTCAGCAGGGAAAACGGGCACATTCAAGTGGAGGATTATTTGCCTCTCACTTCGCTTTCCTCACAATGTATGTTCAAAGTTGCCTTTTTTTCTTTCCTTGCAGAGGAGGAGTCTGAAGCAGTGGATTCTGCAGCTGTGGAAAGAGATGTCATAGGAAAATGGATTGATGCCATGGGAAAATGGATTGATCTGAAAAATGGAGAAACTGAGATTAAGGCAGACAAATCTGTCATCAAAACTCCTGCTGGTGAGTTTGGTAACTTCAGCACAGGTTATAATTATTTCTATTAGAAGGGGGTGTAGGCTTGACTTATATTTTATGCACAGGCTATTAGGTTAAGCCAACTAATTAGCCTGGCTTAATTAGCCAAGTAATTAAGTACAAAGTTTCTGGTTTATACTTTCTTGGAGAGCAGTTTGTCTCCCGTTACACACATGGCTTTGGTGCTCCCCGTGTGGTGACAGTATCGTGGTGCTCCATTACCACTGAATCTGGGGAAGTACATTAAAAAATGTACCTAGATTTTAAATTGAATTGTAATCCTCACATTTTTACTGGACTGTTCAGTTTTCTTCTCTCCAGCTGTACAGGTACTAGGAAATTTGGGGACTTTTCCCTCCAAAATAAACATGACTTCAGAATGTATTGTGTGAAATGTTTTTTTTCCCCTTCTTGTTAATCAACTGTGTCGGTTCTTGAGTTCCTTGTTTGCCCGGTTTTAGTTCCTTTCCCAGGCTGAGGGAGGCAGCAGGGCACCAATTTTGGCAAGAACAATGGAGCAGCTTTAATCGAATAATGATGGAGTGTAGGGAGGAGGAGGAGGAGAGGAAAAGGAGGAAGGAAGGATCCGTTTCCATGTACTGGTTATGCAAGGAACTGCGAGAGCAGATGGTGGGATGCAAGTCCTGCTAAAGTCTGTCAAAAAGTGGGTCAGAAATGCTATTTTTAATTAAGAAAAAAGAGCAAGAAAGCTGTAATTGAGCAAAAAATAATGGAAGCAGACGGGGAATCTTCCTCAATCTGTGTGTTCATGGAAAGTGAGCAAACTGGGAGTTTTGTAGGTCACTGTAGGACTGATGAACCAGGAGATCCTCCTGCCTGGGCACTTGGTGGCATGGAGTTTGTGTACAAGCACCCTCAAACCACCCAGCTATCCTAGAAAAGCAGGACCTGAGGTCACTGCTAGGCTATTCTTAATTGCAAAGCTCCTTCCCCACAGTGGTGAGTCAATGTTGTAGGTTCCTGACTCATCTCCTGCATTCCTCTGTTCCTGCAGTCAGTGAAAGGCAGTTTGTGTGCAGCAGCTCATCCCTAGTAGGGAGGCTTCTCCTGGCCTGCTCTTCCAAGATAATCTTCCTAAAATACATCAGAATCCTGTGACTGATTCATGAAGAAATTGAAAGGGACCTGATGAGTTCAGAGGCACTGAATGAATGATGAACCACAGCTGAAGGTTGAGGATGTTTTCCATCTCTTCAGGGTTTTCCCTTGAAAGTTACACTTGAAGGATTTTATTCATAGAATCACTTTCAGCTTCTTGTAGTTCTGCACGGGGGGAACGTTCTGCCTTTGTTTGATGGATGGTGATGGCAGGGAGAGGCAGTGGTCACTGAGGCTTGAGCAGCAAGTTCTGTTCCATTATCTTGAGCTGCTGTTTGCAGACCTGGGTTCTCTGCTGCCTGTCCTGTCCCTTGTCTCTGTGGCAGCCAAGCCCTGCTCAGGTGCATTGGTGCTTCCAGCCATGATCACTGTGAAGAGCACAGAATGGAGTTCATGCTTATCTTTGATGCAAACACAGTACCCACATGACCGATGAGTTATCCCAAATCAATCATCATTGGCCATGCACTGCATTTTTTTATTGTAGAATGTTATCATACAAAAAAAACACGGCAGCTTTTGTGTGCTGGTATCTAAAAATGCTTCTCTTGGACTTAGTGCTTGATAGCCTCCAAACTTTGTATTATTATAGCAAATTGGAAATGTTTTTTTTTTTAATGCAGTAGATGAGCTCACCTAGAACTGGATTGCTGCACAGTGAGTCCCCTCAGAACACTCAGCTCAGTGATTCTGTGTGCACTGAGCACACAGGGTTCTCTGAATTGGGGTTTATTTTATTGCCTGAAGTCTTCCTTTCTTATCTCACTACAATAGGGTTACTAATCACTAATGCGATGGGGGAGCAAAAGGTTCTGGTTTGCCTATGGGAACACCCTGGAATGTGATTTTTATTTTTCCTGGTTTTCTTTGTGGGCTGAGAGAAGAAAAACCTAAATGCTGGCCTGAGGAGAAGTGAGAATTATTTGTCATGGTTGTCTTTGTCCCTCCACCCCAGTGAGGAAGCTCGAGCTGTTATTAGGCAAATACATCACAACATGACTATAAATTCTCAGTTCCACAGAGATTATTCCATGTTAGTCATCTTAAAAATGTACTCAGGGAACTGCAGTTCTTCAACTTGGATGTATCTGAAAACTCAAGTGGGGCTGTTTAACCTCCTGACTGCTGCTGCATTCACAAGTTGCCTCTCACCTTTGTAATGTGTCTCCATTAAATGCTCTGCCTGTTTATTTTTCTGCACTGTTAGCACTGCACTGTTCCTGCCACAAGTGAGAGCTTTAGTTGTTAATGTGTGTTATTTGGAGGCAAAGAAATGTCTGAGCAGCATCAGCCTGTGGCTGAAACACAGGCCAGGCACTATTTCCCATTTAATCATTATTGCTGTTATGACAGCGGTGTCAAGCTAAACGTAAAAAAAGGCCCTGAGATTCCAGACTTCTCTTCCTATTCTGCAGTAAAATGGAATGAGTGTAGGCTGGATGTGGAAATTCCAACCAGCATGGATTCTACAAGGATCTTCCTGATGTCTCCTCAGGGATGTTGCTGCAAACTGAGGAGTATCTGTGCTGGTCACAGAACCCTCCGCGTCCTGGGTCATCCCACGGTGTGGGCAGCAGGGAATGGAGGATTCAGCCCTGCTGCCTCTCTCAGGTGAGACCCCACCTGCAGAGCTGCCCCAGCCCTGGGGCCCAGCACAGGAAGGAGCTGGAGCTGTTGGAAAGAGTCCAGAGGAGGCCACAGAGCTGCTCCAGGGCTGGAGCCAGGCTGGGAGAGCTGGGGGTGTTCATCTGGAAAAGGAAAGGATCCAGGGAGAGCTCAGAGTCCCTGGCAGGGCCTAAAGGGGCTCCAGGAGAGCTGGAGAGGGACTGGGGACAGGGGATGGAGGGACAGGACACAGGGAATGGCTTCCCAGTGCCAGAGGGCAGGGATGGATGGGATCTTGGGAAGGAATTCCTGGCTGGGAGGGTGGGGAGGCCCTGGCACCGGGTGCCCAGAGAAGCTGTGGCTGCCCCTGGATCCTTGTCAGTGTCCAAGGCCAGGCTGGACAGGGCTTGGAGCAGCGTGGGATGGTGGGAAGTGTCCCTGCCCATGGCAGGGGTGGCACTGGATGGGCTTTAAGGTCCTTCCAGCCCAGGTCATTCTGTGACCCTCTGATGATGGACTGGAGGGGTTTTACTCACTTTAAATTCCTGTTTGTGATAAACAGCCTGATACTTCAGCCTGTTTCTCTCAGTTCTGTGTTACCTGCAGGGGTCTTCCACATGCTCTTTGCTGGTCAGGCTGTCAGCAGGTTCATCTGAACTGTAAAATCAATTTAGATAATTATGAAGATGTTACCTGGAGCTGCAGAGGTAAAATCCTTCTGAAGAGCAGTTATTGATTATTGCCTTTCCCAGTTCTTTTTACTTTTTATCTTCTTAAAATCGAGTATCAGTGGAGCATAATAACAACAAAATACCTGCCAATTTTCCTATTAAATCAATGTTGGGCATCAAAGGAAAAGGAAACTCCTAAAGACTTTCCTCTTTTCCTCCCTCCTCATGGATTTCAAATGCCACGCTTAAGGTTGGAGTTGTGCACAGAAAGCAGAACCTATGTAGGTCACTGAGTTCCACCCCCCTCAGCAGGGTTTGGAATGTAGACATGGGGATTAGCTTATCTCTCCTGGGCTTCAGGAATCACAGCAGCTTCTTGGTGCACTTTGTGGGGCTTTAATTCCTAAATATTCCACGTTTTGGGCCCCTCCTGCTTCGTGAGAGTGGCACGGATTGGTGCCTGCACCACCTGGTGTCACTTTGGCTGGTCTTGTCACCTGTTCCTCAAGTAAAGAGGGGGAACACTCAATTTGGGGCAACCAAACATCAGGGAAATATCCTTCTGGAGCAGTCATTGGCTCTGGCAGGGATTCTCTGCACTGACCTTCAAATCTGCCCTCACAGATGGAGCAGGAGCATTCCAGCATGTCTGGATCAGACAGGGAAAGGAGGGAATGTGTGAGAGACACGGAATAAACGCAAGCATCAAAGCAAGAGCTGAGATCCCCTGGACCGGTGAACCTCCCATGCCTGGGGGGAAAATCTGAACCTGGAAATAGTTCAGTTAAAAGACAAACTTTTCTCATAGTTTTTTTTTCTTGTTTCTGTAAAATTCTAGTCCTTGATCCCTAATTTATATTCTTTCTGAGATCCCTGTTAACCATGAGTTAATATGGAAAAGTAACTTCAGCACGGAGTCGTGCAGTGAGGTTTAAAAATTGCTGTTCCCTTTGCCAGTGCTTCTTCTGATGTCTGTAGGTGCAGATGAGCAGATGGGTGGGTGTGTGGCAGCACAGAATTTATGCATTATTAGAAACCAATTCTTAATAAAATTGCACTTGTGGATGTCAGAAGAACCTTAAGTGAATTAATCAGGCTGGTATTAAACTGTCACTAAATGCTCAGTGGACCTGACGTGTTTTACTTCTCCCTCTGAGTACTCAAATGCTTTTGTTCTGGGATTTTTTTCCCCCTCACAATGATAACTTTTTAATCTTTTTATTCATTCTGTGTTCAGCATAAATGAACATGCCAGGAATATTTTATCAGTGTGATTAAAGGCAGTAGTGGCACATGATTGCCACTCTTTTACAGGATTCTACATTGAAATTGTAAGGAAAGTCACCGGATAACTGAAATGGTGGTTTCCACTCAGATATTTATGATGCTCCCCCAGAAATTTTTTTTTGTTTTCATTAAATTACATTTTAAGGTATTGCTAATTCTTATTTGGCTGTCTATAAATTCTCACTCTGTCTTTGCTTTTAATCATTTTGATACCTCGTCTTCTTAGGAGGAGCGAATTGCTCCGTGATGCTCAATTCCGAACTGTAATAGTTGCACTTAAACACCTTCTCCGTGTTGTCCATGAAGCAACAAAATTCCTTCTTTTCTTAGTTTTAACAATGGATCCCCTTATCCTTTATGAACATTGGATTTCTGAAGAGATGCTCAGCTTCTTTGCAGAATTCCACAATCTCGTGCCCTAAATTAATCACGGGGAGTTTAGGAGAATTTTCATATTCACTTTGTTCGGTATTTTAAGGATTGGTGGTGTGGTTATGCCAAGATATCCCAGGGGACTGGAATGCCAAGGCACTGCTTGTCAGACAGGGAACCTGCAGTGCCTGTGTGGAAAAAAGAAAACTGAGTTTAATCCTGAAAAAACAGCCAGTGGGGAGGGGTTGTTTAAAGTTTATAATCCAGCTTTCCAGCAGTAACTTGTGTGTGAATCCTTGGAGTTAAACTGGCCACACCTCTGGAGCCATCAGCTGCCTGAATTTGGGCTGGCAGGGGGGAAATCTGGCAATAAAGGGAGAAGTTGCTCTCCCTGATGAAACCTCGAGAGCTGTGGTATCTCCCATCTCCCAGAGCTCCCTTCTGTGCTGATGCCCAGGAAATGCTGCATTGATTGTGCTCTAAGCCTGAGCAAAACCTGCCCAAAAGCCCTGAATGAAGTTGTAAATCCATCCTAACCCGCCCATCTGAAGTCTAATCTCTATTTTATTTATTTTTACATGCCACTGGGAAGGATATGAGAAGAGGAAAGAGAGAACGATATTTTTTAAACAAGATTTTATAAAGAATTTAGGAAATGATTGTTGAAGCTTTAGAGGAATAGTATTTTCTAATGTAATTGCATTGCCTCCCAAAAAAATTGCTTATCTGTAGGTTGTGAATAGATTGGAGGTGTTTCCAGTGTATTCCGTGGACACTGCCTGCAATTTTTCTTACAAATTGCTCCTTAGAGTTATCGATGCAGAGTTGCCTTGAAATATTAATTAATTTTGGTCTGGCAAGTTGCAGTTTCAGGTAGGGAGATGCTAAATCTGCCTTATTGACAGTCAGTTTATTTAATGTCACAGTATTTAACTGCTTGCTTTGCTAGTCTATTTATCCTGTGTCATTAACCAGTCTAAGCCCTTTGTCTTCATTTCCTCCCATCTTTGGAACCTATTTTAGAGCCATTTATTGTGCAAGTTCCTGCAGTTCCCATCCACATTCGTATTTAAATCCTGCTGTTGCTGCAGTCAGGGCCTGACACTGGGGTTGAGTTTTCCTTGACTAACACGAGGTCACGCAGCTAAAGAGCAGCAATTCTTCCTTCCCTGACGCAGGAATTGATGCTCTTGCCCCGCTGATTTATGCCTGGCAGGAATTCCTGAATTATCCCCTGGAGAACTGGATGCTCTCAGGTCTTTTTGCAGCACGAAGATCAGCGGGATGCAGCAGGAGCAGGCAGAGAGCGGGAAGGCCAGGAAGCCGCAGTGTGGAGTCCCAGCAAGGCAAAGTGAGGCAGGAGATTTGAGCTGTGTCGTTCCTGCTCGGCTGATGAACAGAATCCTGCTGGAAAACACCAGGGAGACTGTTAAACAGGTACTGCAGGGACAGAAATTCTGCAGAATTCTGAACTTCTGGGAGAAAAAAGCTGTAATATCAGGATCAGGTCAGGCAGACCTTGTTGGTGCCAGCCTCACTCCTCTGAAAGAGCTTCTGGGTTGATAACCCAATGTTTACCTTTCTCATTTCTCAGACACCACGGTAGAACTGTTGCCAGCAAATAATCGTCATAAAATATTGTCTGGTGATAAAATACTGATTTGTGTGATTGAGCAAGGCTGGGATCATCAATTGTTGCAGTCCACAGGAAGCCCTGGATCACCTGAAGAAAAAAAGCCTGGTTTTCTGGTTGTGTTTGCACCACTTATTTATCAAATTATTCTGCATATTATTGGTTGTGAGGGCTTTGTGACTCCAGGATTAGAAGAGTTCCAAAGGCAAAACCTCCCCAGGCTCCCAGCTTCCTTAGGCATTAGGTAATATTAATAAAAGCAGCTCCAATAAAATCTTGGTGACCTTAGTCCCTGATTAAGAAGCATCTGCCTCATCTTTACCAAATTCAAAGCATTTTTTTTGTCACCAGCCCAGTGGTTTTTTCCCCACCACAGGATGGGCTTTCTGCCCCACCTTCTCCCCTCAGCCCTGCACCTGAAAGTAATTCTTTAAAGTCAGTTCTGGTGTGGTGATTATTTCAGCCTTCTTGTCTTCTAAAACTATTTTGGCATTTCAGCCATCTGCATTTTTGAATGCCATTAATATTAACCCACCTTCCAAATTCTTTAGAATTTTTATTTCCTCTTTGTGTCTCCTACACTGTGGGAATACAGTCCCTAAGAAAAGTACCTTGAACTGCTCTGCCTGCTTGGTTCTGCCTCCGCTTCCACACAGTCACATTTTTACAGAGAAGTCGGGGAAAGGACAGAGAGGCTTGAGATGGGACTTTCTGGGCTTGATTCCCCTGCCTTTGTAGTAATTTACTCCATTTATGGAGCCAGATGGAATCTGTGTCAATTAAATCAGATAAAACTATTGATATTTCATAAAAGCACCAACACTGGGATTTGTGTAATGCTGTTAAATAAGCTTAAGATTTCATGGTGGATAAAACCTAGGAATTACTGAGTAGCCCTGTTTATCTTACAAACAGAACCGCAGCATTTGGGTTGGATTCTGGCTCACAGCTGCATGCTTGAACTGATTGCTCCAGAATTTATTTGCCTCTTCATTTATTTATAAAATTTATAAATATAATTTATAGCCGTAACCTCTCTGGTTGGTGTTCAAGGCCTTGCACGCTGTCACCACAGGAACGGTTACAGATGATGGAATTACGACTATGAATTATTTTACAGCTGCCTAAAAAGCCAAGTTTTGTCTTTAGACAGTACCTCTATGTGTATTTTTATTCATTGTTCTCAAAGTTGCCACCTTGCCTGGCCAGACATTGCTCATGGCATCAAAGTCTCTTCTTCCAGGTGGTAGAAACTCAAATCCACGAGGTTTCAACATGTCCTGACTGCCTGCAGAAGGAAGCAGAGCTGGCCGAGATTGCCTTTCTCAGGCAAAAAAAGACTCTGCTGGAAGCTGCTTTGATCCAAGAGAAATTGGAAGAACGATTTTACTCCAGAGTAAGCAAATACTGTTAAAAAAAAACGGTGCTACATTTTATAGCTAAAGAATCTGTAAGGCAGATTACTCCTGATTTATGGCAGTGAGAGCAGTGCAAGCCAAAACAGAATTTGGCTCCATATCATTAATAAAATGTTTGGGACCAACATTCTCAGCAAGTCATTTGAGCTTGCCTGATTTATGGAACCTGAAGGTCATTCCCAGGATGTCCTGGAATTGGTTTTGGGTCCCTTTTGATTGTTTCTCCCCACTTTGTTTTCTGCTGGGCTGTCCCAGATGAAATGGCAAATAAAGTGATGTGACAGGAGGTGACTGTGCTCATCCTGGGCTTCCTCACTCATCCTTTGGCATAGGAATCTTGGAACAGGGCATTGCAGTGTTATGGAGGCTGAGGCCTTCTGGATACACTGAGATTTCTTCTTGGAATTCCTGTCCCTGTCTGTGTCAGTGTCCCAAAGACTGAAGCTTTGTTGTTAGGAAGTGCCTCTGGAGCAGCTGGGTAGGCAATGGAATGTACAGAATTCCTTGGATCTTCTGTGGCTGTTCCTCAGGATGATCTCTCCTCCTTGGAAGGGAGTCACACTGAAGACAGGTGCCTTCTGAAGCTCCAGGATCTCTTTTCCATGTTGATGAGCAGGGTGGGAGTTTGTGCTGTACCACACATTCCTCTTTTCCCTAATCATTCCAGTCTCCAGAGTTTTCACCCTCACTCTCTTCACTCCTAAGCTTTGAGAACTTGAGTCTCAAGTGAGGTTTCACTTTGTTTTTCCCTCTGCCTCCCAGCTGGTTTTCCCTTTCCCACCTTAGGGAAGAATCCTGCTTTATGGGGCAGATCACGGGCCATGCTGTGGGACAGAGTTTTTAAACAGGATCCTTTAAAATCCACCTTTAAATCCTTTAAAATCCACCAAATTGTGTGGATGAGTGCTGCTGACCTGGCTGGCTGTGCGGGACTGTGTGTGTGGTACAGACCATGAGAAATGACAGGAATACAAACCCAAGTAATTCCATGTTTCCTTTCTGTTGCAGGACATGCTTACACTCCTAGGAGAAGCACTCAGAAGCTTTCCCAAACCTTCAGAGGATCCCAGGGATTTATGGCAAAGGCTGCAAGGTCAGGAAATATAAAGCCTGAAAGTAAACATAACTCCAGTGGGTAAAGAACTGGGAGAGCCTCCAGTGGACTCCAGAATTCCAATGATTTTGGATCTGAGCTGCTCTGGCAGTGATGGATCGGCTGCTGGTTTAATATTCCTGCAGGTGGAACCAGAGCTGCCTGTCTGGGGTGTGAGTCAACTTTCTCCTTCCTCAATGCAAATGTTGCAATACGTTGTAATCCATCTCCATAAGTTTTTCAAATTCCAGGAGCCCAACAGTTTCTATTATTAATCTGGCAAGCCGCAAGTATTGTTTTTTGTGGGATTGCTGTGGGATTGCAGGGCAGCTCACAGCTGCTTCCATCCATAAGGAAAATAAATGATTCCGTTTTCCAGGGCAGGGAGGTGTAATTACTGCATTTCAGCTCAATCTTTGCCCACTGTCTCACGGTAAATTGAAAGTGAGAGCCTCAGGTGGAGGACAAAAAGCAAAGTTAACTATAGAAAGCAGTGAAATGAAATGCAGTATTTATAGAAGGGAAATAATGAGGCTATAACAGAAATTAATCAGCGGGACTGGCGATGCCAACGGGATGAGAAGGGATAATAAATTAATCATGGAATCGATATAGGATTGGCGCCTAGGAGAAAAAACCAACAGAGATTAAAAGTGGAATAAGAATTTTAGGAAAATACTTAGGAATTTGTTGTAATTTTCTATAATTTTTCAAGATGACAAACTCAACGTTGTTCCAAGACTGGATCTGGGGTTCAGTATGCATCCAAATAAGATGGAATTGTGCTGGGAATCTCTGGGTTAGACGATGGAATCATCCTCACTGCGGCCTCCAAAGTCTTGTGCTGCTCTGTGGGCACCTCTGCAGCCGATTTGTGATCAGAGCTGACAGCAAGGGCTCAGCCCAGTGCTCCAGTCATGGCTGTGTGGCCTTGGGTGAGTCAGGAAGGGACTCTCCTCACTCTCCCATTTCCTGATTTCTGGGCATTCAGACCTCTGTGGAAATCTTGGAGGAATATCCCTATCTGTGAACATCCCTATCTATGAACTCCACAGAGTGAATTTTTGTTACAAAGCAGCGAGGATTCAATCTCATTTTGCATTTTATTCTCCCGTTTTGGGACCATACTCACTGTTGAAATGGGGTTTGTATTTCATATCCACAAGGTTGTTCCCTCCACGTGCTCTGCATTGTTTAGAAGAGTTCTTGAGGGCTGTTCAGGAAAACCTGAAGGGAAATGCTGGGACATAAACAGAAATGTTAGCAAAGTTCTGCCTTTTGGTGCTTAAAAATCTGCTGTGAGTGATTTCCCTGGGAGCTGATCCTGAGTAGGTCGAGCCCCAGGTGGAAACACAGCCCAGCCCTGAGTTACTCAGTGCTGGTTCTCCTTGCTGCTCATTCTGGTTTCTTGCAAACACCTTTAATGGTCCCTCAAAAACATTCCCCTGAAAACATTCCCTTTTGAATTGTCACTGCAGATCACCTGGAAAATGAATAAACTCTGCCTGTTCCTTCCTGTTGCTCTGGAATCCTTGGAAATGTTTAAATCCCTTCAATCTCCTGCCTTCCAATCTCTTTGGAGATCCTCCACCTCTGTTCCTTGCTTGTTTTGGTCTGCACTGCCTGGTGCTCTGAGCCTTTGGAAATCTCTACAATCTGCAAACTCTGGGAAAGGCACCCAGAATTCCATGTGGAGCCTAGGAAGGGCTGTCAGGTGTACAAGAGGTGATCAGGAACTGAATCCTTTGAAAATACCATTTTGTAACACAGATTTCAGCCCTTACAATCCTACAAAAGATGACTGCCAGAACTCTCCTTAACAAATAATCTGTACGTGGTTGATATTTTTGTTTTCAGAACACAGAAGCTTTCTAGAGATACCGAAACATTTCCTTGCAGCTCCTGCCAAGCCTTCATGTAAATCCTGATCTGCGAGTTATTTGGGTTACGTGTCTGACAAGATTTGTGTGTAGAGCAGCATCCTGCTCACACACAGTGACTGCACAGCTCTTGTTTGTTTGCAGAAATGTTACAAAGAGAACTCAGGTAACTCCTCAGGAAAATCAAAGCAGATTTTGCTGATGGCTGTTGGGTGCATTTTCCTGCTGCTCGCCACAGTTGTTCCATTCTTTTATCAGCAATGACTCTGAGATCTGAGTGTTTTTCTTTAGCAGCTCTTAGAGACGTAAAATGGAATGAATGATCTGAGCCCCTAAATAATTTATTTTCTAATCCTGCAGTTTTTGAGGCCGGAGATACAAAACTCTGACAGGGAGGATGTGGGAAAGAGGGGAGATCATGTCTCTTCCTTTTTCCCCTTCCAGGAGCTCCTCCCTCCAGCAGCAAATTTTTGTTCTGATCCAAAGAAACTCCAAAACTCTGATCAAGGAATATTCGATGCATCTGCTGCCTGGTTTGTGCTTGCTGGGGCATAAAAAGGAGCACGGTGGCTCAGGAGGGATTCCTATGGAAAAGCAGCTGTGGCTGTGGAACAAATCCATCTGCCTCTTCAAAGTGCTCTGGAGCTTTGGCTTAGTGGCTTCCATGGCACACAGAGTTGGGTGTTTAATCTTCTGAATGCTTGCTGCTGTGTGGAGTGCATTGCTCTGAACTCTGCTCATAGAGAAGGTTTCTATCTCAGTTTTAATGCTCTACATGTTGATAACCACTTTTGTCATGTTAGATTTTATAACTGACCCTTTGGATAAACTTACATTTCATCAAATCATTCTGAAAATCAGTTTCCTGTGGACTACAGCACTGTAATTTTCACTTCCATTTGCTCTAGCTTTCTCTATAAAAAGTAACCTGCGTTCCAGGCTCACTCATTCCTTTGTCTCCTCTCTATCCATCTCTTGGGCCACGGGACTCTGGATCTCTGGGATAAATTTCCATGTCAATCCCAACAGGCTGCTAGCACAGCTCTGAGAGCAAATGAAATTTTAGTGTCATTAACCTCCCTGGATATGAGCTGGGACCAAAGATAAACATTCAAAAGAAGGTGTCCCTGCCCATGCCGAGGGGGTGGCACTGGATGAGCTTTGAAGTCCCTTCCAACCCAAACCATTCCATGATTCTGGGATATGGGAATTAGGATTTCCAGCTACTGAGGAAATCTCTTGTGGCCCTGCTAGTCCAATGGAGGATCAGAGAAGTGTCTGAGTTGGAAGAGACTTTCTAAAGGCCACCTGACCCACCCCTGCCATGGCAGGGACACCTTCCACTATCCCAGGTTGCTCCAAGCCCTGTCCAGCCTGGCCTTGGACGCTCCCAGGGATCCAGGGGCAGCCACAGCTTCTCTGGGCACCTGTGCCAGGGCTTCCCCACTCTTTGTGAAAAAACCTTCTTAAATCTGATCCGAATCAGCCCTCCTGCAGTTAAAACCATTATCCCTTGTCCTGAGGGCACAGGGTCTGCTGAGAGCTTTGCTCCATCTTTCTTTTAGGGCCCCTTCAAGTTCAGGAATGTTTCCCTGGAGCCTTCTCTTCTCCAGGCTGAACAATCCCAACTCTCTCAGTTTTTCCTCATGGGAGAGCTGCACCAGCCCTCAGAGCATCTTTGTGGCCTCCTTACATTAATCTTGAACCTTTTCTCTGAAGTGACACTAAAAGCTGAAACGCAGGTGGTTTTTTTTTAGTTTTATTTTTCACCAGGACCATTTGGATGAAGTTCCAAGAAGAAGAGCTGAACCCATTTGCTCATATTGGGAACTTGACAAAAATTTTGCACTGGTGACACCAAGGACAAAGTTTTGCTGCTGGAAGGGCTTGAGTTCTCCTGTGGAATTGGAGCTGACACAGCACCCAGCTCTTCCTCAGTAAAACCCTGAACTGAGTGCAGTTCCCTCAAATCATCCCCATATCCTCCAGCAAGAGCTGCAGTGCTCCCAGCTCCGTATTTTTCAAGCGTTTTTAAATCTTGCATTCCTCAAGCTGCAATTTGATTACCCTTGGATGCGATTTTCAGAGAGTGACTTCTGATTGTGGCCCCTCAGGAAGCCCCTGGGTGTGTGCAGATCAGCGCTGCCTGCACCAGGGCTGCTGCTCTGAACCCACTGGTTAAATGATGGCAAAACAGATATTAACCTGATAAACACTACCTTTGCATCAGTTTTCATGCAACTGATTGTTCTTTTTTTTTTTTTTCCCCCACAAGTGATTTTGAAGATCTTTAGCTGCACTGACAGCAGCGGGAAGTGGATGGGAGCTGAGGGGGAGTGGATTCCTTCTCTCAGGGTTCTCCATCTTCCAGATCACCTAAAAAATCGATCAGGATACTTAAAACAAAAAACATTTTCCAGCTTCTGGGCATGGATATTCACTGCTTATTTATTCATTTCTTTATTCTGTAATAAAATAGTCCTGTTCTCACAGACTAGGCTGTATGATCCATAAATACCTTTGTAAAATAGATTTGTAGCGTGTGACAGAACCCTTTAGAATATTCTGTGAAATTTTTTTTTTTTTTTTTTTTTTTTTTTTTTTTTTTTTTTTTTTTNTTTTTTTTTTTTTTTTGTTGATAGCACTTTCAGAACATTTACATCCTTCATCCTGACGCTTTGAGAGAGAACATTTTTTGCCTACAGAGGTAAGTTTACAGCATCATCACAGTATTATAGCTTGTTTAAAAATACATACAGCAGTACTGGTAATTGCAAGCGAGCTGTATACTTGAGCAGGGGGCTTGGTGGCAACTTCACAGGGTTTCTACTTTATAAAACAATGACATTTATTAATATTACATCCATCACTTGGTTAGAAAAGATGACTTAAGATATGCTACTCACAATAAATCTGCCATTTCTCTGTGACATCATAGGACAGGCTCTGGAAATAGAAACACGCCGTGCTATGGATGGTTTAAAAATAGTTAGATGCCTGATTTAAAAAAGGGTTTTAGGCTGTCTCTTCCCTTGGAGGTTGAGTTCCACTGGTGTTGGATGTCCTTAATTCATTTGTGGGAAGGCCACGAGCACCTCTCAGCACCAACCCTTGTGTGAAGGAAATATTGATTGGAATTTCCCACATGGAGCTGTTGCTGAAGACACGAGCGGTTCTTCAGGAACAGCCTGGCAGGACCATCTGGGAGCAGATTTACTCCTGAGTCCAAGTGGATTTCAACACCTTCAGCCCATGATTAGATCAGAGCAGCACAACCCCCCTGGTTTGGATCAGCTGAGCTGGTTTGTGTCAACCAAAATCTGCCTCTTTACCTTCCAGTGGCTTTTTGAAACAGTGAAAGCAGCAGATTTCAATGGACTGTTTTAGTTATACATAAAATTGGGGTTTGGGCTGGAATGGACCTTAAAGCTCATCCCATTCCACCCATTCCATGCGCAGGGACACCTTCCACTATACCAGGCTGCTCCAGCCTGGCCTTGGACCCTTCCAGGGGTCCAGGGGCAGCCACAGCTTCTCTGGGCACCCTGGGCCAGGGCCTCCCCACCCTCACAGGGAAGAGGCACTGCCACAGTTTGCCCAGAGAGGATTAAAATGACAGAAGAGATTAAAAATACATCATTGCATTGGTTTTACTTTGCACAAATGAGACTAAATGTATAAATATATATAGATACGTATAATAAAACTGTAGGAAATCTCCATACTGCTAACAACTCTTAGAAATGAGATAAAACAAGGATGTATTTGCTTGGAAATTTCGTAGTTGCCGTTCTTTCATGGTTTTCATTTTCAGCTAATTCAAGAGTACTTCACGGTGGATCCTGGTTTTTTTTCTTTTATGAAACAAGTTCAGGTGTGCTTTGGCAAATGCTCTTTTCTTGGTCTCTCTGATACTCCTCCTGTGCTTTCTGCAGTCTTTTCCCTCTGAGTTTCCACTTGTGAAAGCAGTAGGTGATTAGGGATGTCATTATCAAGGAGAAAATGAGGACCAGCACGACGATCAGGGCGATGGTGGACGAGAGGGACCCCTCGAGCTGCTCACTCTCAGTGTCTCTGGTTGAGTTCAGACTGGCAAAGTCCTCATAGTCTGCTGAGGCCAAAAGTGCAGCTCCAGGAGCCTCCTTGAACCTGGGCCTCATCGGGACTCGGGAGCTGTTCTCCAGATTGCTGAAGGAGCAGAGCTAGGACTCCCTTGTCACCTGGCTCATCCAGGAGCCAGTTTTCCCCTCGGCTTCTGCAGGCATAGGTGAGGCTCAGGAGTGGGGTGTGAAGCCAGGGAGTGCAGGAACAGCAGCCTGTGGCACCAAGTTTGCAGCACAGGTCACCTTTATCCCAGGTGGAGAGGTCAGGAATGTGTTGCCTCCTTTATCAAGGGGCAGGGAAGGCTCAGCCAGCTGCCAGTTTGGGATTCCTTGTTTTCTGCAAGAGAAAATTGGAGAGCATCCAATCAATTTTCCAGTAACCCTGTGGTGGCAGAGCTCATCTTGGGGTTTAAAGCTAAACAAGCACTGCAACAAGTGTTACTTTGTATCTTAGGAATTGTTTCAGTCAGAGGAGCTTTTTCTTTCCCCAAATATTCCCAGGATAGAGTGAAGTCCAAGACCAGTTTTGTGACCTTGGGCAGGCTTGGTTTTGGTGACATCACCCACATGAACAAAATCAGCTCTAAATAGGAGCTCTCACATTAATGAAGGGGTTTCATTCCCCTCTTCTTCATTCTCAGACTGGGCTTCTCTGGAGAGGGTTTGAATTTGGGGGTTTAGTCCTCATTGTGCTGGAATTGAGGAGGTTCCTCACTGATGGCAGATCTGGGATCTGGATAAAGGACCTGGGTGAAAAACCACCCAGGATTATTTAAAAGGTGAACTCCCCTACAGACACTGAGCTGTAAATTGGAACTGAACCCCTCCACCCTTCCACAATTCTGATGGAATTTGGCTTGGTCTTTTGGCTTTGCTGTGTGCTGAGTGTGACAAATCCTAAAGAATTTACTCATCTGAGCAGCTCTGAAGTCCAAAGCTGCTCTGCGCTCCCCGTTCCCCGTTCCAAATCCCATTTTGGAACTAAACCTGAGGAACAAGGCTGCCCTGCTCTTGATTCCTGCATCCAATGGGGACAGGAGGATTTGGCCCCGGGGTATTTCCCTGTGAGGAGCTGTGAGGACGTTCAGGGCTATTTATTCCAAATAACAGCTTGCTCCAAACCCCCTCCACCCTCCTCCCAAATGCTTGGAGGCCAAAATTAGGTTTCAGAGATCTTGGAGCATCGTTGTTTGGAGATGCTCTGTTTGATAGGATGCAGTTCATCCTCTTTATAGAAACGTGGGGCTCATCCCACTCAGGCTCACAGAGAACTGAGGGTCTCTTTTGCTAATTAACAGCACGTTCTGATTAGTAATAACCACTGTTTATGTAGAGCAGCGTGCTGTTGATGCTAAAAGATGTAAATAACGTTCTTGCCAGTTTGGAACAATATGTTCCCAGAGTCAGAAAGCAATGTGGATTTTCAAGAAAGTTTAGAACTCTAGATTTTGCTGTAGTTGAGGGAGAGCTGATGGAAAGCTCATTTCACATACGGGACCAAGTGCAACGTGGCCCGTCTGTGATAAATGTCTACAAGTGGCACCGCTGGCAAGTCATGGATCAGGAGGGGATGACAGCAGAATATTTTAGTGCTCCTTGGCCACGTATCCAACATCTTTCTCAAGCAGCCTAAAGAAAGAAACTGCAATAGAAGCACTTGAGAGGCTGAGAAATGCCCCTGTGATTTATGGAGCAGCCAAGTGTCCACCTCCCCCGTGGAAGTGCGGGAGGGGGGGAATGTCTCAGCACTGAGAGAAATCTGATCTTGTCATACTTGCCTTAACCTGGATCTCATCTCATCTGCATCCACAGCTGTCAGGTACCTGTGGGGAGAAGAGAACAGGAAAGAGATGAAGTCAGAATGCAGCTGGTTCTGCACTGCTCCGGGAAGGGGCAGGGATGGTGTTCGGAACTCCCCCATCAGGTCAGGGAGGTGGATGTTCAAAACCAAAACAGGAATGCTTTTAAAATCTTAAATCGGCAAAGCACTGCTTGTGCTTCAGCTGCATTTTGGGGAAGGAAACTGCTTTTCTGGACAAATCCCTTCAAAACAACCGCGGAGGGCTCTGTTGGTGGCTCTGCTGTGAACTTTTGAGTGACTGTGCCCAAACCACTCCTTGCCCGCTTCCCATTTCCACTGCTTCCCGAGGACAAGGAATGCACCTTGCTGCTGCTCAGGGATGGATTGGAGAGCAGAGGGTGAGAGAAACCTCAAAAACTGCCAGCCACGGCTGGAGGCCCCAGCTCTTGTCTGACAGACAGGAGCAATGCCAGGGAAGTTGTCAGGGAGAAGCTTTCCTGGGAATCCATGTGGGTGGGTGTCGAGAGGAGGAGAGGTGGCAGAAGGGCTGCTGGGGTGAAGGAGTTGCTCCTGACACAATTCCAGCGTGGAGAGGAATCAGGCAGGGACAGCCATGGTGGCTGTGCTGCCAGAGGGGACTCTCCAAGCTGGAGAAGCGGAGAGGAACCTGCTGAGGTTCAGGCCTTGCGGTGATCACACCCAGCTCTCATCCCATCCCCTGAAATCTCATCCTCAGGAGGAATCTTCCATTCAAATCCCCCAAAACACCTTCCTTGCCCATGCTCTGAGTGAACTCCAGCAGCAGAGAAGAAATCATGCTGATATTGTTGGCTTTGGGTGAGTCACAAGTCCTCGGTGGCTTTGGCCTGAGCAATGCAAACATTCCAATCAGGATCTCAGCTCTGGGCACATTTAATTCCCATTCAAATATATTAGAAAGATTCAGGTATTGACAAAAATAATGTGACTTTTTTTTTTTTGTTTTGCCAGGAATTTTGATAGAATAAACCTTTTGTGCAAGCACATTAAAATATCTGTAAGTGAAATTAATTTTTAAAGCTTTTAATGAAATAATAATGTTTTACTTCGATACTTATGTAAGCTCAGGCTCTTGGTGTAGCATGTCCTTGCCTTGGGATGGACTTTCCTACCCTGGCCCATGTTCCCTTGTCTTTTTTAGCGAGTTATAAAGTAAAGTACAACTGAGAACAAGATGAGGAGAACAAAATCTGCTCCTTGATTTGTAATATCCTCAGGACAGGCATTGTCTTCCCTTTTGTTCTCCAAGTTTGACCTCCGAGTACCTCAGAGAGAAATAGATTTTTGAGGGTTTTTTAATCCTTTTTGAGGGTGGAAAGGAAGAGTGGGTTGGATGCAATTTATATGAGAGGAACAAAGCAAACGGCAGTAAAAAAACGCCAAGCAGTGTCTCAAGCTTAACTCAGGTTATTGGCATCTGTCAAATACTGAACCGCTGAAAGGAGATAAGAATGTTCATCAACAGCTTTTTGATTTCCCTGAGATTCCTCCCTTTTAGAAGGGCAAACCTTGCCTCTGTTTGCCAGACTCAGTAATAATGATGTTATCAGCGTTACATTCAAGGAAAAATGATGATTTGCATTGTATGCCTAAAAAAAAAACAAAGCCAAAACACCATGTGGGAGATCGGACTTCAGTTTTACTGGATATTTTATATTGTTAGGATAAGTCAGTTTTGTATTTCAGTCAAAGGAAGGACTGAGTTCAGTGAATGTCTGGAATCTCCAGCGTTTTTGGAAGGATGAAGGGCAGGAACCACACGTGAGCTGCTGCAGTTTCCTGCTTTCAGTGGGGAGCTGGTGGCACATCCCTGACCCTGGGGGTACCTCACATTTCCTGCTGCTGTTGATTGAGAATGGCTGATAAGGACATGAAAGCAGCAGCAATGAGAAAAGGGAACAACGCTGCTCTCAGAGCAGCACAACAACATCTTGCCAAGGGAAAGGTGGCTGCCCTCAAACTCCAAACCTTGCCCTTGTGAGTTGAGATAAAAAAATCTCTTTGATAGCAGGAGAGTCCCGGGCACTGTCTTTGTGTGTGTCTCTCATGTCCTCATCCCTGCATTCCCTGTGCATTTCCCACTGCTGAATTCCTCCCAGCATTCATGGAACCCTAAATATATATTGATTTTTAAATACCGTTTCAGGCTTGCTTTCCTTTTGCCTTCAGCTTTCTTGTAAATCTCCCTACTGCCTTTCCAATTGCCTCTTCCATTTTAATTGCATTAGAGAAGAATGCAGCTCCTCTCTCTAAATTTGCATCTTTTTGATGTGAAAGCATTGGTATGAAAGGTGTCCCTCATGCTGAAACCTGATATGGAAATGGCTCTTTCTGCTCCTCCAGAGCTGGGGAGCAAAACATCAGCTCAAACCCTTGTGCTGCAGATCAAGGGCACAGTGGGAGTGGGAGCAATGCAAGGGGGGGAAATGAGGAGGAAAGGAGAGCAGGAAGGGATGGGAGAAGGAGAGAAGACAGAAAATGCTTCCAAAAACACACGGTGAGATGTTTTGGCCTTGCTGAACCTTCTATAAACTCTCATGTAGGAACAAAGGACCAGGTTGTACAAGTATTTAAAATAGGTACAGAAACAGATCTGCATTCATTTTTGGATGCTTGAAGGACTTCTGGAAATCTGCAGGTTCCAAGTCCCCAAAGTGCTGATCAGTTTAATTCCTGGGAGGTTATTTATCCTTTGGGGTAGGGGTTGTTCCCATGTACTTTATTTGTAGTGTCGCTAGGTTTGTAGGCGTTCAACACCACAGACTGATCTCAAATCAAACCCTTCTTATGCCTTTTCCTTCTGTATTGTTAATCCCCAAAGAGGAAAAATTATCTGGATGAGCTTCTTACATGTGGTCACTCTTAGAAACAGAATTTGCATAAAACCCCTTGTGATTCCACCCGCTGCTACAACCGGCACCTTAGAGAAAGGTTTGAGCAAGCCAATTAATCTTTTAATTAAGTGTACAAAACTCTAGCCCCGGTTTTATCCCAGTGAGCAAGGAATCTCTGCTCTCACTTGTTGTTCGGTGTGTTCTGTCTTCGGTATTCCTGAAGGTTTCGGATGCAAGAAGAGAAAAAGGCTGCGAGTTTTGGAACCACTCGTTGCAGCACTGGGCAGATCCATGAGCCAGTGGAGATTTCTGCTGTGTTCCTATAAAAGGAACAATATTTGGTGGGATCCTGATTCTCCTGGAAGCTGCCCCGGGCTCAGACAACTTTGAGGGACTGCGTCTGACAAAACCAGGTCATCTTAGAGAAGAACCTGATCCCATCTTCCCTTTACCTCGGAAGATCCCGAGCTAAACTTCCATGGCTGAGGTGGAAACCGCAGGCTGTGCCACTGCTCAGGGCATTTTTGGGATCCAGAGGAGCTGGTGTGGGCAGGGGCTGTACAGAAATGTCAGGTGCTGCTTTCCTGGGCATTCAGTTTCCAGAGGACCCACGTGGAGCTAGTTCTGGTTTAAAGGCTTTAACTTGTATCGAGTAATCCCTGAAGTGCAGATTAATTGAAGCCACGGCCGTGTTTGGTTTTAGGCTCTCTCTGGAGTTGGTTTTCATCGCACTGATTTTATTGGTGACTCCTGGTAGTAGAAGGTGTTCGTTTGGTGTGGGTGTGATGTGATAAACAGCAGCAGCTTTTAGGTGTGATCACAGCCTCCTTGTCGCTGCGGGTTTGGGCAGATCTGAGCTTTGGTGTGTGCAAAGCCCAAATCCTTACGGAACGGTGCCTGTTCCCAGCAACAAACTGCACCCAGGTCGTGGATGCACTGAACTCTTGATGGATTCCCTCCCTAACCCAGGCACTGAAAGGTGTCTGGGATAGATATTTTAGCCTCCTTGTCTAGGATATGTGAGGAAAGTTTATGATCCTGACCAAGGGAATCCTTGGATGACATTTTTAGGGTGGCTTTAAAACCCCATTAAATGCTCCCCAGAGGTGTGTGAGGACTGAGGCTTGGCCAAGCTGCCACAGACCTGTGAGGAGGAGACACTGGGGCTTATTCCTTTCCCAGCTTCTCTCTAGGGAAGGGTTTGGATTTTTCCCCTTTGAAGCTTGGAAAACAGTGCTGGATCAAGGTGCTGTTCTCTGAGCATGTCCCTTCCTGGTGTTCCCTTCCAAACAGGCTTCACTGCCTTTCAAAAGCTCTGCTGAGATTGTTTTTTCTCAAAGCAGCACCACTGTTCCTCCTTTTGGAGGGTGGATTTTGCTGATAAGCCATTCCTGCTAAAAGAACAGGCTTCCATCATCATCTAAAGAATACACCGTGTAAAAAGGGGATTTTTGTCCCTTTGAAATTATATTTTGTGGTTAGTTGTTGCTGAATTAGTTCATACTCATTTTTTATGCTGTTCTTCCCTTCCAAAATCAGGGCCAGTTCCATCCTGGGATTACAGAGGCAGCCTGGGAATTTTCCCTTGGTCCATATTTTGGATGTTATCCTGTGAAAACACAGACCCTGGAGTGAGGAGTTCCCAAATCTACACTGAGTTTAAATAACTCAGTGATTTTTTTTTTCCCCATTTTCTGTTTTTAGGCTCAATTTTCCCCAAAGTTACAGGAATTTTGGAGCCAGGACAAGCACTAGTGCAGGTACAGGTGGATGATTAATTGTTGACTTAGAGGATAAATGAAAACTGAAAACCATTTAAAGCTTAATTCAAATGAAAACCCCAAACCTAAGAACCCTCATAAAATATAATCTTAAGACAATCAATGGCCCTTTTGTTAAATTCTCATTTTCTGTGCAGGTGAAGGAGAGTTCCAATTGTGGACTAATTGTGAAGGGATGAACAAATTAAATCTGGTTTTGTGTCCCCCTCCCTATTTAATCTCTCCTCTCCCGTTTTCTCCTGCCCTACCACAAGCAAGGAAAGCCATTACAGTTGGGACACTCCGCAGCCTTTTCTCTTGGATCTAAAATCGGCCAAGATTGAGACTCCTGCAGGGATAATTTATTTTTTTTCTTTTTTAAATACTGCAAAGAGCAAAAGATTGTTTGAACATTCCGGTTTTCATCCATCTCCTTTCAAAAGAAAACTCTTTGCTGTTCTTGATGAACGGGCCCGATCTAGGACTGCAATATATTCACTGCTCAGGGAATTTCACCTTTAAAATTGTGCAGGAAAAGCAGAAGTTAAAGGGTGGGAGGGAGCAGGGGCTGGGAGGGGGAGTGATGAGTGTCAGTTTAGAGGCAGCTGCTTTGTCTGTACATTTCTGCGATAAAATCACATTGCTTTTCCCGCAGCAAAAACTGGGAATAGTTTCTGTGGGATTTGGGAGTTGTAGGTGAGCAGGAGCACCCTTCCCTCCTCCTCACTGCCCTCCTCTCCTCCTCTGAAGCCCGGGGAGCTGAACCGGTGTGCGGTGAACCGGTCCCAGCACCGAGGCTGAAGGAGCAGGCAAGGAGGGAATGAAGACTTGAAGCATTCAGTGCTTACAGCACCGACTTTTCCTTTCAGCTTCCAGCCTCATTCCAAACGGGGGAAAAAATTGTGTGAAATTCCTTTGGGATCAGTGAATGCGTTAGAGATGGCCACGGCAGCGCTGCTGGGGGTGCGAGGGGTTCAGCAGCGGGACAGGGTTTGGGTGCAGGGATGGGAAGGGATCCCTGGGGATGGAGAGGATGGGAGAGGAGTGGGGTGCGTGAAGGATGGGAAGGGTGAGGGATCCCTGGAGCCCCGGGGATGGAGGGGATGGGAGAGGAGCGGGGCTGTGTTCCAGGGGTGCCCAGAGCAGGGGTGCAGCTCCTTGCGAAGGGCGGGGCTGTGGGGAGCGCTGGCAGCCGGGGCAGGAGGGGCACAGCTGGGACGAGAGCAGGACCCGCCGTGGGGAGCGCGAGTGGCCTCGGGCCGGGCCGGGGGACAGGGGAGTGGGCAGGGGCAGCCCTGGAGCCTGGCGGAGATCGTGCCAGCCTGGCACTGGTACCGTGCTGTGCCGTGCCGTGCCGAGCTGCGCGGCGCTGCCTGGCACGGCGCTGTGCCAGCCTCACACACCGGGTGTCACCGTGCCGTGCCAGCCTGGGCGCTGGTGCTGCGCTGTGCCAGCCTCACGTGCCAGGGATCCTGGTGCTGGTGCCGTGCCATGCCAGCCTGCGCTCTGATCCCGTGCCGTGCCGTGCCGTGCCCTGCTGTGCCGTGCCGTGCCATTCAGCCTGCACGCTGGTACCACACTGCCCGGTGCTACCCTGCACGCTGGTACCGTGCCGTGTCGTGCCACCCTCTACACTGGTACCGTGCCGTGCCATTTCAGTCCTGTGCTCTGGCACCGTGCCGTGCCGTGCCGTGCCAGCCCTGCCCGCCGGTCCCGCACTGCCCGGTGCCGTGCCAGCCCCGCACGCCGATGCCAGCCGTGCCGTGCCATGCCGTGCCAGCCCCTGCGCCGTGTGCCACTGCCGTGGCAGCTCCGTGTGCCGGTGCCGCCCCGCGGTGCCCGCGGCTGCAGGGCTGGAGTCGGGGCCGGGATGCAGCCGAGCATCCCCGAGCACCCCCAAGCATCTCCGAACACCCCCGAGCACCCCGGAGCATCCGCGGGCATCCCCGAGCATCCCGGAGCATCCCTGGGTTCCGTCGGGCTCTGCCGCAGGCGCTGCCCGTGCCGGGCGATCGCCGCCGCGCCGGGCACAGCGGCTTTGCCGGGCACAGCGGCTTTGCCGGGCAGCAGCTCCCGAGGCGCATCCCTTCGGGAAGGGGCATCCGCGCCCTGCGCACCGCGGGAAGGGCACCAGGCTTGGGGCTGGGGCCATTTAAAAATCGTCCCCGCTGCCGCCTCCCTCCCGCACCTCCCAGCGCGCCCGCGGTTCCGCAGAAAGGAATCTTCACTCCCTTCACTCACCCGCTCCGGCCGCATCCTCCGAGCTCCCCGGGGCTGTACCGAGGCTGTGCCGGGGGTCAGTAGCCCGCCCTGGCAGCCCCGAGCCCGCCCGGTGGCCCGCGGTGGCCCCGGAGCCGGCGGCGCTGGCCGGGCGCGCGTTGGTGCCGCAGCTGCAGCGAGGGTGGAACAGCTCCGCACCCCCTCGGCAGCACTATCTGAGCCCAGCCAAATTTGTCAACTTTATTTAGGGGGAAGAATGGATCACATGGGGAGCTTCACCGAACGGGGAGGAGCGTGGCAGTGCAGAATCAGGTCACTAACATAAACCCGGAGTTAGGCACGGCCACAGCGGCAATAGTGGGAGCAGAAGCCAGGCAGAGAGAACAGCCTGAGACAAAGGCAGGAGATGCTGATGGGAATTCAGCGCTTCTGTTCCCTTCCCTTATCTGTGCCATTGAGCAGCTTTCGTGCTCCTTTTATCGGGCGAGTTCTCCTAATCAAGTAAGTAATAGAGTGGAATGGGAGAGAAATGTTTTCAGCTTCCAAGTGCTTTCGAGCACATTCATCCTGGCTGTCGAGCATTTCTCCAGCCTTTTCTTTTCACATTTCTGCCTCTGTCCTGCTGTGCTGTATCGATTCAACCCCGGAGAAATGGATGCTACAGACCCATTCCAAAGCACCCACATCCAATAGCCCAGGTTGAACATTTGTCTCCAATCTTTAATTTGCATCTCCTGCTCAGACAAAGGCTGCAGGCTGCTGGCTGATCCCTGTTGTCCCACTGGCTGAGGAATCATTGTGGAGCTGCGTTTCTACAGCCCTTTTTCCTGCTCTTTCTCATCCATTAATGGCTGGCAAAGCTCCCAAGCACAGGTAACACAAAAACTGTCCCCCGCTTGCTGCCAGGACCGCAGCAGGATCCGTGTGACTTTTAATATCGTTGTTTATTTAATCAACACACGTTCCAAGAAAGCTGCCAAGGGTTTAGGTTATTCAGAGGCCAAAATTCAAGTGTGGATTCCGAAGTGTGGATCCCTAAATACACACAAATCCTGTGAAGGAGTGGGCCTGACTTTTATAGGTGCTAAGCAACTGTTCTTCTGCATTTCCATCTGCGTTGAAGTCACATCCCACCCTCTGCCACCTTCCCCATGTCCACACGCCGAGAAAGAAATCAGCTTTGGAAAGTAGGCTAGCTCCTTCCTCTGCTGCCAGGAGCCCAAAGGAAACTCCATCCTGCCCCAACGAAGCTCCATCCTAAAGCAGGATACCCGAGGGAAGGGAATTGGGAAGCAGGGGATTGGCACAAGGAAGCCAGGAGGCCTGAGGGGTCCAGTGAGGATAAAAGCCCAGGGGAGGGAGGGTGCCTGCTGCAGCCGGAACGGCTCAAGCAGCCCTGGAACAAGTGGCAGCTGCCTACAGAGGGACTTCCCTTCCTCCAGCTTGCGGAAAATCACCCGGCTTTGGCACCTAAAGCCTGGAACAGTCAAAATGTTGATTCTTGGCAAGCTCCTAATGAAGCCTCTGGATCGGAGATGATGGAAACGAGGATGTCACACCGGGAAAACAACCTTCCCTTCGGTGTGCACTGGAAGGCAAAGCTGGATCCCTCCGGGTGGAGCAGAACTTCCCATTCCTCGCTTTCCTCTCCCCACCAAAGGGGGAGCCTGGGCCTGTCCCAGGCTCCTGCTTCCCTTGGCTCCCAGAGGGATCAGGGAATGCGGCTGCTCCCGCTGGAGGGGGAATTGCAGCCACCATCGGTTCTTTTGTAGGGCAATCGATGAGTGCAGAAAAAAGCACTCGGCATCGTTACTGCAGCACAGGCACGCTGCGAGCGCAGCCAGCGCTTCCCTGTGCCGGACACAGGGAAAATGGGATTTTCCCCAGCTGGGCTGGAGGAGAACCTGGGGTTTGTCACCTGGAGACTGAGCTTGGTGTGGAACTTCCATGTGGAGTGTGCAGAGGCCTGGATTCAGCACAGCAAGGCTCCATCCCTCTGCACAGGCAGCTCCAGATATTGGGGTTATTTCTTGACAATCTCCCTGTATTGCCAGGTAGGACCAAACCTGACAAAGGCTTTTACAGCCCTGGTTACCCCTTTTTTATATTTGCTCCCCAAATCCTTCTTCCCTTGCTGACTGAAGTTTTCCGTCTCCTGCATTTCACAAAACTTTCCTTTTATATTTTTATATGCTGCCTCTTGCTGAAGCGTCTGATGTCAACTGAAAAAGCTATATATAATGTCTGTGTCTAAATGCATATTTATATAAATGCACACATTTTCATATGCAAAGACCTTGCAACACAAATTCCTCCCCGCTTGCATTTCTGTGAGGGGAGCTTTTCCTCTGGTTTTATTACATTTCACTCGCCCCAACACTTTGCCAATGCACTGAGCCCATAAGGAATGGCTGCAGAGATTCTGATTTATTTTTGTGCTGCATTTAATCTTTTCTTCCAGTGCTTGTTCTTAATCCACTGTGACTAACACACTCCGATTCCTCACACTATCAGATTTGCCACTTCCTGAATCTCCTCTGTTTTAAGGCAAGCAACGGGTCAGGAATTGTATCGATAATTGGAAGACTGGGGCTCTCAGGGAGCTGCTGGCCAGGGACGGGGATGGTGTTGCTATGGCACAGCTCTGTCTGCTCCAGGAAAATTTAAAATTCCCAGAAAATCGGTGCTTCGGGAAATACCTGATTGCAGTAAGACTTTAGGAAGGAATTCCTGGCTGGGAGGGTGGCGAGGCCCTGGAAAAGAATTCTCCGAGAAGCTGTGGCTGCCCCTGGATCCCTGCGAGTGTCCAAGGCCAGGCTGGACAGGGCTTGGAGCAGCCTGGGACAGTGGAAGGTGTCCCTGCCATGGCAGGGGTGGAATGGGATGGGATTTAAGGGCCATTCCAACCCAAACCACCCTGGAATTCTACAATTTAGACCAAAGCGTCTCTGGACAGGGAATGCAGCTCCAAGATCACGGGCACTGCCAGAAAGACCATGGAATGTTCTGACAGCAATTCAAGGCCTGGCAGAAAAATAACCACCTGTAGCTCCTTGGAACTTCTTCAAGCTTCAAAAAACTGCCCAAAGCTTCTCTCGCAGCCTACACTGAGACATTCCTTATTCCTCGTGGGGAATTCCCTGGTGTCCCAGTCACATCACTGATATTTCCATCACTGCTTCTAATTTAAATCTAATCATTTGCAATTTTCCCTGCTTTAATCCGTCACTGGTTGTAGTTTACATTTGTGAGAGAAAGGACAATCTGGAAGCCAGAGCAGCTGTGGCTGCCCCTGGATCCCTGGGAGTGTCTAAGGCCAGGCTGGACGGGGCTTGGAGCAGCCTGGGATGGTGGAAGGTGTCCCTGGGGGTGGAATGGGATGCAGGTGGGAGGTTCAAGGAGATCATTCCCAGGGAAATGGTTTTTTCCTGTGTCCACACTTGTCAAGGTGCTCTTCTCATGCAGGGATTGGAGCAGGCTCATCACCTTTAATGGGTCCCCATCTTCCCTTGGAGCAGAGAATAAAGAACGTGCCTTTTCCTTAATCAGAGCCGTGCAGGGAGGCACTAAAACCAGAATTATTAAAAGCAAATGCTCCCATCGAGGCCGGGCCATCAAATTCCTCCTCATTGTGTAAAGTTATAAATATTGACTGCAGGGGAAGAGCAAAATTTAGAGGCAAAGAGAGTGAAATGAAAGCTTGTCATGCAGAAAGTTAGTGTGGGGCTGCTCTTCCCTTCCATCCTGAGCGGAAGGTTTGGTTTTATTGGGAGAGATAAAATTTACTTCATAAAAAAATCAGTTAAGAGTCTATCCCCGGCTGAGCTGAGAATGTAAAAGTGGCCTACCCAGCACTGCTGATCTATCAGGCTCACGAATTTTAATTGCATTCAGCCTGATCACGAAACGTGCAACGAGGTCTGAGGTTTCTGAGGCATTGTCAGAATTATCAGACCGCACCCCTGCCTCTGAGATGGCTCCTGAGCGAGACTGACACTTCCTGAATTCTTTATTCCAGGAGGAAGGCAGGCAGGAGGGGTAGGCAGGAGTACAGGAAACACCTAAACCTGAGGAAGGAAGAAATTCCTAATTAATTTGGGGAGAGTGAGGAGAAATCCAACGGAATTGAGAGACGTCACAGATAATATTAATGGACAGAAAGGCACAGAATTCAGAGCACAGAATTCCCCCATGGAATTCAGTGCTGCAGGTGTGCACTGAGCTTTGAAAGCCTTGAAGGATTTCTGGGAAGGTGCCGGTGTCCTTGTGGGAATGAGAGCATCCAGAGCTGCCAGCAGTGGTTTTGATCGTGGCCTGGGGCTGTCAGACACACGCTCCTCGGCACGTGGGAAGAGGAAATTCCCTTCTGGGGCACATGTCCTGGATTCATTTTTCTCTCTGCCTGTGAAAGCAGTTCCAAAAGCAGCCAGGAGTGCCCAGTGTCAGCAGCTGGGACTGCACAAACCACGTTTGATCCTGCACAGAGATTTTTGGTTTTCTTTTGTTTTCTTTTGTTTTCTGCCATGAAAACATTTCTGCTCTCCTTTGTGCTGGGTGAAGAATCCATTCAGCTTCGGCACAGAAATCTGGATTTTCCCGAGGTCAACTCCTCCTGTGCACATCTACTTCAATTCCTAGTCCTGGTGACTGCAGAGCTGATGTGTTTCTTTTGCCAGATCAAAAATCTCCTGGAAAAAGCTTGGATCGAAGGATGAACATTCTGGAAATGGGGGAGATAGCGCAGGTTTTGTTTTCCAGGGCTGGATTGCAAAGGTCAGCTCAAGAAGCTGTGGTGTCCTTTGAAATGACCCCGAGGAATCCCGGAACAGATCACTGCCCCCCACAGCCCCTGGGGAACAGGGACCCCGTGCCATTCCCTGGATCCCAGCTGGAACAACTGCCAAGGGCTTCATCCCTTCCTGCACTGCCCACACAAAATTCAGCAGCTCAGGGACAAACTGGAAGCCTGGAGGCTTTGTTGCCAAAGACTCTGACTCTCCTACCCAGCTCCAGCGGCTTCAGAAGTTTGGGAATACAGAGCAGAACGACTGGAAGCGCAGGATGGAAGGAGCCAGTCTCCGCTGAGGCCCAGGAGCTCGTGGGACACTGCTCTGGGTGGAAGGAGAGCAGTCGGCCCCTTCTCCTGCTGCTTGGAGGGGCTTCTCCCTCTCTTCCCCCATTTTTGGGGTCTGACCCTTGAGCCTTTGGGCTTGTGGCTCTCGGAGCACGGATCTGGTGATATCCACACCCCTGGGGTTACACAGCAGCCTTGGAAACTCCATTTCATCTCTGCCTCTGCGATTGGGGTTCTGAGGCCACGTTGCTGCAAACGAAGCCTCTCCCAGGGTTCGTTAAGGGAATGCTCTTCATTTTCTGGGTGCGCAGTTTGAGGGGGGGATCTGATCTGCTCTGCTCAGAGCTGCAGCTGCACCCGAGGCTGCAGCGTTTAAAGCCCCTCGTAACTCCAAGCACTCAATAAAAAGCGTGATCTCATTTCCTTAATTGGATATCCCAAATTAATGAACACTTTTACGACACGGCAACTTTCCAATCATTTTCTCACCGGTCGGGTGAGATAAAATTGGGCCAAGAAGTGAATCAAAAATGTGTTCATCACGTGAACCTCGGGAAAACCGGGACTAAATTAACAATTTGTGCTCGGAGTAGAACCTGAGCTTGGTGAAGCGGGTTCACCTAAGCAGAGATGAAATGATCTTGTTCTGCAATCGAACACTCAATCAGGGAATTGTTCAGCAGTTCCTGAGAAAGCCCTGAGGAGGGAAGGCACCGGGAATGGGCTGCACACTGAGCAACGTGAGAAAACAGAGATGGAAAAGCTGCTCATTAATTTAGAATCCTCCACCCTCCCCACTGAGGGTCCTGCAGCAAAAATAGCGGCGCTCATGTGAGTGGAGGTGGCACAGGAGATTCCAACCAGGATCACACCTCAATCCTGGAATTTCTGCCCTCTCCAGTCTTTGGCTGAGCCTTTTGGATAAGGTTTCTCTGGAGCTGGAATATTGTGTGTAAGACAGAGAAAATGTTGTTTTGGAATCAAGCTGGGTGGGCTCCAAGCGGTGTCGTTTTTTTCACACTCCCGCTGTCACGGCTCCGCGGGAGGAGCAGCTGGTGTGCTAAAACAAGGGATGGACTTTGAAACGCTGCAGGGTTAGGAACTGCGGGGTTGGAGGCACAAAACTGCAGCTTTTCTGGCCTGCTCCACTCCTCCCACGGCTCTCCCCACTCTGTTTTCTGGAGCAAAGTGTAAACATTTGCTGGGAGGTGTTTGGTGGCTCTGCTCTGTCAGGGATCCTGCAGTGACTCCATGGTGGCTCCTCTTGCCGACGTTCTCACTCCCGAAATACAAATTTGGGGTCTTCAGCTGCCAGCTCCAAGCCCAGTGTGGGGCTGGGGAGCAGAACTGGGTGAACTGGGCTCTGCTCCTCGTGTTTGGGCCGGGACAGAGCCCAGCTCCCCAGCCCTGACACCCCGTGGGGCTGAATGAAGGCAAAACCCCAGTAAAATCATCATTAACACGGGCAGGTGCACGTTGGGCTGCAGGGAACAAACAGGGCTGCTAAACAGCAACTTTTGGGGTTTCCTTATTCATTTTCCCTGCACAGCAGTCCCTGTCACCCTCGGAGACACGGCGAGTGCGACAAGTTTTTGCTCCCTTTCTGCTTTGCTTTCATTCTCTTTTGTTTTTCCCGACAGTTGTTTCATAACTTTCACGTTGCTGTTTTGATATCGACCTTTAATGCTGAGGGTTTTCATTCCCGAGCGCTTGCTGGGAATAAAAATACAATTTCTGTCTGCTGAAGCCTTGGAGCTCCCGTGTGCGCACGTGCCTTGGGCTGTGGATTCACAATTGTGAGGGAAAAGTCCCTTCCCACCTGTGCTGGTGTCACTTGGGAGAAGCTTGTGGGCTCATTTGTGCCTCTCTCAGTTGTTCCCCTGCCCGGAGCCCAGCGTTTCTCCCCTTTGCAGTTTCGTTCTGCAGAGCTCTGTTCCTGCTGCTCCCCACTCCAGGTTGCATTTTTCTGAACTCTCCCCTCCCAGCCCGGAGGTGCCGTTTGTGATGCTGATCCCCATGGGGCCGACTGGGAATTGGGATTTGGGAGCCATGGAACCAAGGGTGGGAAGAGCTCTGAGATCACTGGGTCCAACCAGCACCTCCAGCACTGAGCGTGGCCCAAGGTGCCCCATCCACAAGGATTTTGGGCACTTCCAGGGATGGGAACTCACCCCTGCCCTGAGCAGCTGGGCCGGGGCTGGACAAACCTTTCCAGGAAGGAGTTTTTCCTCATGCTCAATCTAAACTCCCCTGGCCCAGCCTGAGGCCGTTCCCTCTCCTGCTGTCCCTGTTCCCTGGGAGCAGAGCCCGACCCCCCTGGCTGCCCCCTCCTGTCAGGAGCTGTGCAGAGCCACAAGGTTCCCCCTGAGCCTCCTTTTCTCCAGGCTGAGCCCTTTCCCAGCTCCCTCAGCCACTCCTGGGGCTCCAGCCCCTTGCCAGCTCCGTTTCCTTCCCTGGATTCAGCTCCAGCCAGCTCAGGGGACACTCCCTGCCCTGGGGCTGTGCCCACCCCAGGCTGGCACAGCCCAGGTGCCCTTGGCTTTGCCCACCTGGGGGCCCAGGGCCTTTCCCAGTTTTCCAGCCCCTCTTCCCCCAGCCTGGCGCTGCAGGGGTTGGTGTGACCCACGTGCAGGACTTGGCACCGTCCCACTCCAAGCTGGGATTTTTCAATTCTCTTCATTCCCCTGCCCCCCCCCCCCCCCCACA
>VZRN01002597.1:20926-36205 GCA_013397935.1 Dasyornis broadbenti | reverse complement strand
CATCACATCAAAAGAATTAAAAAAAAAAAAAAAAATCCAGAAAATAATAAAAGAATTCCTAATTCTCCTCCTGATCTCCCTCTGTTGCATCCCTGTCCTCCCATCCACTCTTCCCATCGCCTTCCCTTGCTCTGCTCCAATTATAGATTCCTCCAGGCAGGGACCTGCCAGTGTTTCTGTCAGTGAGGTGCCAAGCCCATCCATGATGCTTTACAAATAATCACAGGGAGCACATATTTTGTGAAATATTTAAGCTTTTCCTGTTAAAAAAAATGAAATCCCTCTGCCATATCAGACATGATTAAATGTCAGTGTGCCATCCTTCCTAAATTAACATCCTTCCCTCTGTCACTCTTGCTTTGGCACATGGGAGGCCGGGATCCATCTCCTTCTTCCCACAGGGAAGAATTTGGTTTGAAATTCAAGATGCCAGCTTATACAAAATTGAATGTCTGAGGTGTGTAAGAATAAGGGAAAACCATCTCAAATCTTCTTTAGGTGCCGTTGTTTACTGACTTTTAACTCTTCATTCCCTGAAATGACTCAAAATACCTGCAAGACGAGGCACCATGTGCTGCATGATTCTCCCTGTTTTCCCTTGACTTTTCCAGGACCTGAGCACGACAGGAGCCTTGCAGCCCTTTTCAATGCCTGACCACCCTTTCCATGGAGAAATTCCTCCTGATGTCCACCCTGAGCCTCCCCTGGCCCAGCCTGAGGCCGTTCCCTCTCCTCCTGTCCCTGTTCCCTGGCAGCACAGCCCAACCCCCCCCGGCTGCCCCCTCCTGTCAGGAGCTGTGCAGAGCCACAAGGTTCCCCCTGAGCCTCCTCTGTTCCAGCCTGAGCCCTTTCTCAGCTCCCTCAGGATTCTCCAGCCCCTTCCCAGCTCCATTCCCTTCCCTGGACAGGCTCCAGCCCCTCCATGTCTGTTTTTTCATGAGAGTCCCGGAGCTGTTCCCAGAGCTAGAGGTGCCCCAGCAACGCCAGCACAGGGTGTGGGCACTGCCCTGGTGCTGCCCCAGGCCCCAAAGGGGGCAAACCCCAAGGTTCAATGTCTGCAGGAGAAGCCCAAGCCTTTCCTCGGTGTCTGTGAAATTCCGCCTCGTGTTTGCAGAGGTCCCAGAGCTTTTAGCTGCTCCTGTGTCCAGCCCAGGAGCACAGAGGCTGGAAAAGGCCTGCCAGGACGATCACAGCAAGGCCCCAACACTGCTGCTCCTACGGATTCCTGATCTGGAGAGCCCACGGTATTGGGCCTGGCTTTAGGGCTAGGGGTGGGGTCAGAGAAGGGAGTGTCCTTGCAAACAAAGTGTGAGGCTGCTGGGAGGATAAGAACTGAGAAACAATGGGAAGATTTCCATAGGAATTCCTCTGATTGGCTTGCCCAAGAGTGTGTTAATGAACTGCAAGAACAGAGACACAAGAAAACAAAGAAAAGGGGAATGTACATTAGAAGGGGGTCTGGGTTAGGCGATTCGGGAAGTCTGTACCTCTCGAGTACTCAGCCAATGGGGAAAGAGAGGGAACTGCGGCCGGGAAATTGGGATTAAAAGAGGCTGCGTCCTCTATCAGCGTGAGAGACCCCATGAGAAACGCCCGTGACCTCTCCCTTTATTCATGAGTAAAGTTCCAGGACTCCTCTGTCCCCTTTTCGGACATAATCCTCTGGTGTTTGTGGATTCATTTTCCCGACAGGGTTGAGAGATCTAAAGAGCCTCGAGCTCCAGGAACACTGGGGCTGCAAAAGGCAGACCAGGACAATCACAGCAAGGCCCCAACATCGCTGCCGAGGTTCCGATTCCCTCCTGCCCCTCACCACGAGCAGCTCTGCCTCCCTCCCTGCTCTGCTCCACGTCCTTCCCCCTGCAGAGATGCCCCCCTTTCCCAGGGAAATGACAATTCCCGGGGGAACAAATGGCAGGGTGCTGGCAGCTGAAGAGGAGCCCACCAGGCTGAGGCTCCTGCAGCAGCAGAGCCCGCGGGGGCGAGCGTGATGGGCTGCGAGGGAGGGAAGAGCCTCGGCGCTGAGGTCTCAGCTCCTTTGCAGAAATGATTCCAAGTAGCTCTGAATTTTGAGATTCAGATTTCTGAAAGCAGCACCCACCTGACCTTTGCAGAGAATTCTTGCTCGGAAAATTCTTCTCCTCCAAGAGATCCGAGCGAGGCAGTAACAGCAGGAAGTCTCAGAGGACACAGTTGTTCTTCAGAAATCACAATGTTCTTTTCTGCTTGCAAATCCAAATCTAGTTGCTCCAAATTTTCTTTATCAATTTTTGGCTTTCTAATTTTTTTTTCCACAAGTCCACTTTGCATGAATTTTCCTTTTTTTTATCAGTCAGGAATCTTTCTTAGAAGCCCAGAATGGTTTAGGTTGGGAGAGACCTTAAAAACCATCTCATTCCACACCCTGCAATGGGCAGGAGATCTCTTGAAATGAGGTGGTTTATTCCTCTCTCCTCAGTGAGGATTTGGGAATAAGTTTTTCTTTAAGATCCTTAAGGGATTCAATAATTTTGTATTAAATCCAGAAGGACCTGGGATTCTGTGAAAGGAGGAGAAAAGGTTTGGACAAAGCATCTCTAAAAGCCTGCTCTGTCATCTGTTTACATTTATAATGTTTTAACCTCCAGTTTCCCTGGAGAACTGGGTCCTGCCAGGCAAAACAGTCACGTGAGAGTAGTGGAATTGTTAAATAATGTTATCAGAGTTGTGCTTTTTAGGATTTATATCCTGACAGGCCTCAGGATGTTCTGGCCAAAAGGCCATTTAAGCCAGAGAAATCCTCTAATGGGAAGGGTGCCGTGGAATTGTGAACTTGGAGAGGTTTCAGCCCCACAGCCCTGCCCAGGAAGGTTCTGCCTCCCAGGTGGGGTGGGGTTGGCAATGTCTGGGGGTAAGGAGAGCAGGGCTCGAGCAGGGATTGCTTCTGTGGGCAGCTGTGGAGGCTGTGGTCCAGGTGCCCCAGCTTTGAGGCCTCGCTCCAAGAGGAGTCCAAGTTTATTTCCAGTCTGTGAATTGAGTCTGGAATTTGTGTGGCCAACACGGATCTCGAGGATTTGAGATGACAGCTGGGAAAGAAATCTGCCGCTAAAATGACGCTGGAGGTTATTTCCCTCTTTCTGTGATCTTTCCCACTTAATCAAGGGCCCAACCTTCTCCTGGGCTGGAATTGAATTATTTGTTTTCACCTCCAACCTGCTCGAGGTGAATTCCACTGGAGCTGGCAAACACCAACCGATCCCATCTCCAGAGGGTAAAGAATTGCATTTTTCCCAAACTCTTTTGACCAGAAAGTTGGGATTTGCCCCCTCTGCCTGATCCCTCTTGCTCCTTTCTGGAATGCCCAGCTGTGGGGTTTTTGGGGAGCACAACGTTCAGGGCTGTGCCCCCAGAGCAGCTCTGGCTGTTTGAACACGGCACCTTCCTGCAAGTCAAATCTGCTTCTCTTTCTATATTTGAAAATGAGCTGAAATGCCAGCAGTGATGTAATGTTCATTTACATTTAGAGTCTGTTTCTATTTATTTTTGCTCCTATTAACTGCATCTTGATTCCAACAGTTTGGGGTTGTTGTTTTTTTTTTTTATCCACCGAGGCTCTCTTTGCTATGAACAGCTCATTTTTAACTTAAAGCCTGCCAGATTTCATGCCTTATTGAGTCCATAAATGAAGAAGAATGACAGGTAGAAGGGGAAATGGATGTTTCCTCCCCAAGGGAAGGCTGCTACATTTGATAGGAGCAGTTTCTCTAGGAGCTGCTTCCTCTGATTGCCGCTGGAATGGCTCTGGAAGGGATCATTCACCTCAGGTTTGTCCTGGATATGCAGAGCTGGGGAGATGCTTTGGCTCTGAGAGATTTCCTGTGCCATATTCCATAAACATGAAGTGCCTGGGGGAGAGAGAGAGATGGATTAAAAATCCCAGCAGAGCTCTGGTTGCAGCCCGGCCCTCTGTGGGCCCTGGCTCTTGGTGCTGCTCCAGTCAAGGAGTTTCTCTGCTCCTTTGTATCCCCAGAGCAGGAAAAAAAAGACAGAAAATGATGGAATCACAGGGTTTTAAGGCTGGAAAAGACCTTCAAGGTCACCGAGTCCAAACATCAACCACCACCATGGTCCCATTAATCCGTGTCCTCGAGTGCCATATGTTTATCCATATATTTATCCATATATTTTATTTATTTATCAATATATTTTATGAAGCTGTGTCCTCCAGTGCCATGTTTATCCATACATTTTATTTTTATCCATCTATTGTATCCATCTATTTTATCCATCTATTTTGATATGATTTTTATCCATATATTTTATATTTGATTTTTATCCATATAGTATATGAGTGACATATATGTGTCCATATATTTTATATTTATCCAAATATTTTATCCAATATTTTATTTATTTATCCATATATTTTATGAATCCATGTCCTCCAGTGCCATATATTCATCCATACATTTTTTAATTTATCCATCTATTTTATCTGTATATTTCATCCATATATTTTACGATGTGGTTTTTCTCCATATATTTTATATTCGATTTTTATCCCTGTAGTATATGAGTGCCATATATTTATCCGTATAGGACCTGAGGTGCAGCTCAGAGGATGTATCCAGGATCTGGTTCATGCTCTTTGTTATGGATGGGATGAAAGGACTCCCAAAGTTCTTTCTGTCCGTGAATTCTGCAATTCCTGGGAACGGAGATGGGCGGCTGCGTGCTGGCCTTGCTGGAGAGCTCTCCAGGCTTCCTCAGGAAGCGGGGTTTGGTCTGAGGTGATCCCAAGGAGCTGCGCGCTCTGTGCCAAGGAATGGAGCTCTGGGATTGCCGTGGCTGGGGTTCCTGGGGAGGTGAATCAGGTGGGGAAAAAGATAAGATTTACTGGGATATTCCCAACAGCTCCTGCATTCCCCGGCCACTCCTGGGGAGGGAATGATGGACATCCTGTAAGGGAAGGATGGGATGTGGGACCCCTGCAGTCCCGCTCTGAAAGATGGGTTTTCATTTAATGTTTCTCCTCCTTACAGAGGGGATTCCTGCTCCATCTCCAGAGGTCCCTTCCACCCCGACCATGCTGTCATTCCGGGATGATTTAGGGAATTAATGAGGGAATGAACAAATGAATAAGGAAAGCCATTTCACGTTTTCACGAGTGAAACATTTAAGCAGCCCGGGAGAGTGGGATCATCCTGAGCATGGAGGTGGTGCTGGGTTCATGGCTGCGCTCGGTGATCCCGGGTGTCTTTTCCAAATTGAATGATTCCATGACCATCCCCAGCTCACATGGAATAAACACCTGGAATTCTGTGCCATTCCCGTCCCCTGGGTTTGTTTGTTTAGAGCCAAGTCTGGACTCCCCTGCTGGCCCTGAGTTCTGTAGGCTCCAGCTCAGGCTTTGTATTCCTTCTGGTTCATCTTTCCTGGGAAGGGTGAGGAAAAGCAATCCAAAGGTGGGCAGTGGATGCAGGGATCCAATCTGCCTCAGCACTCTGAGGTCGGATCAGGCTCATCCCAAAACGGAGATGACACAATCTCCTTAAACAATTGAAGTGGAATTAAGGTCAGGCCTCTCACATTCAGTGCCTTTCAACTCTCCTGCCACTGATTTCCCAGCTCTTCTCATGGAAATGATGCTTCTCCAGGTTCTGCTCTGTGCCAGGGGCTCCCAGCAGCTCCGGCAGACCCCGAGCTCCCGGTGCAGCGGGAATATCATCCCTTGTTTCCATGGAGACCGGAGTGAATGGATAAAGAAATGTGCCTGGGAATCAGCACCGGGATAACACAGGAGAACCATGGCCTGGGTGTGGGGTCACGCACGGGGGAGAGGGCTCAGTGCTGTCCCCATCCCTGTCCCCGTGTCTCTGGAGCTGTGGGGTGGCCTCAGCAGCCCCAAGGGATGGAGAACAAACCCCAGCCCAAGCCNGGCCTCAGCAGCCCCAAGGGATGGAGAACAAACCCCACCCCAACCCCCAGCCCCAGCCCCAGCCCCAGCCCCAGCCCCAAGCCAGGGGTTGTTCTACACCACAGCTGCCCATGGAGACCCCGAGCGCTGGGGTTGGAGCAGCCTGGTCAGCGGCAGGGTCCCTGCGTGGGACTGGATGGGTTCCTTCCCACCCAAACCAGGCTGGGACACAACAGAAGAATTCAATGGAGCTGCTGGAGAGAGTCCAGAGGAGGCCATGGAGCTGCTCCAGGGCTGGAGCCCCTCTGGAGCCAGGCTGGGAGAGCTGGGAATGTTCACCTGGAGAAGAGAAGGATCCAGGGAGAGCTCAGAGCCCCTGGCAGGGCCTAAAGGGGCTCCAGGAGAGCTGGAGAGGGACTGGGGACAGGGGATGGAGGGACAGGACACAGGGAATGGATTCCCTGTGCCAGAGGGCAGGGATAGATGGGATATTGGGAAGGAATTCCTGGCTGGGAGGGTGGGGAGGCCCTGGAATAGAATTCCCAGAGAAGCTGTGGCTGCTCCTGGATCCCTGGAAGTGCCCAAGGCCAGGCTGGAGCAGCCTGGGATAGGGGGAGGTGTCCCTGGAAGGTTCTGGAAAGGACACAAATGGTTTATTTTGTTCTGGGCTTGAGGCATTTTGTTAGCCAGCAAGGAAGGGTTGGACCAATCCCACAGAAGTCAGAATTAACAACAAGAGAATTCTGTAAATGGGAATTCTCTCACCAATTCCCTGTGAATTTTACAGCCACATCCTGCTGTAAAACACAGCAATTTCAGTGGAATCACTCCTGCTTTACACTCAGCTGCCGGAATTTGGCCCAAAGAGCCCGGCAGGAGCTGCGGGATCACTTTTCTGGAGGTGAATGGAGCTGTCCTGCTCTGCTCAGGGGGTGCTGCCATCAGCCCCACGTAACATTGCCCGCGCTCCGGGACTGATTCCTGCAGCAAGGCCGATTGAATCCCACAGGAATGTATTGGCAAAGGAAGAGCTGGATTGCTCGGCAGGATAACGGGGAGCAGAAAGGCAGGAGGGTGAGGCCTGGCAGATTTCTTTCACCAGAGGAGCCCCAAATAAACGCAGGGAAGCAAAGTCCCCTCAAGAACCATAAATAAGGAGCCGAATCCCTCACTCCAGCTCCATCTGCTCAGCCCTGGTGCCGGGGTGTGTTTGAAAGCCGAGCTCCATCCTCCCAACATCCAAAGAGTTTCACAGCCTCGAGCCGTAGAACACAGAAATGATGCTGTTACTGGAGTTCTGCTAATGGCTAAATCTGGGGGGGAAAAAAAGATTGGTAAAAGCTGGGAGTTGTTTTTAAGGGGGAGAGTGTTTGTGTGGGTTTATTGTTATTGGGGTTTTAAGTGTTATGGATGATGTTGGTAAACCCATAACAAGTGGAAAGGTGGTTTTACTTCTCACCCTGCAGCTTTTCCAATTATTAAAATCCAGAGGTTAGGATGGAATTTGTTTAAATCTCTCCCGAGGAATGCAGAAGGAGCTATTCCAAATGACTCAGAGCTGCTGGGTTTGGAGGAGCTTTTCAGAGAGGTTTGGGAGTGCCTGGGTGAGTTGTGGAAGGCAAAGCACAGGAAGTGCATGGCTCAAATAATGAGCTGCTGATTGCAAATTTAGGAATCAGCACCAGGAATTTTGGCCATTTGCTGGACACCTCCTCCCCTTGATTCCCTCTTATCTCCCATGGGAGATGGTTTATCCAGAGAATGAGGCTGGAGCAGTCACCTGGTTCAATAAACCCTTGGCTGTTTGTTGCTCTGATTTCAGATTCCAAACCAAAAGGCATTTCTGGGATAAACAGGTGTGATTCCATTGGTGTGAAGAGGTTACAGATCCATGGGAATCAGCCCAGGAGAATCTGGGAATAAGAGAGCTCCTTTAGCATCATCACACATTTTTTTTTGGGAACCCAGCCCTCTCTCTGCACCCCTGAAAACAAACCAGAGCCTTCCAAACAGAAACATTCCTGGAGCTGGTTTGGGAGAGGATTTCAGGATGGTGAGGAAAAGTAATGGGATTTATAACAGAATTCCAGAATCCCAGACTGGTTTGGGTTGGAAGGGACCTTAAAGCTCATCCAGTGCCATCCCTGCCATGGCAGGGACACCTTCCACGGTCCCAGGCTGCTCCAAGCCCCATCCAGCGTGGAGGATGCCACCCTACAGAGCTGTTTAGGGCCAGGTGATCCCACAGAAATATCCTGGGTTTGGTTCCTCGTGCTTGGGAAGCAGCAGGGCCTGAGATCCACGCTGTGGTCTGATCTCCAGGCATCAGCTCCTGCTCTTCCTCCCCCTCCTCTCCTCCTCCTCCTCCTCTTCCTGCTGCTGCTCTCCCTGAGGCAGGAGGGATGAGGAGCATCCATAGGAGCACCGGCAGAGACAGCAGAACTTTGGGAAGAGGCGCTGCTGCAGCCACCAACAAATCAGGATCTTTATGGAGCAGCCGGAGCCGGGGCAGGCTGTGAGTTCTGTCCCCGAGCTCTCCATGCTCCCTGGGCCAACCCCTGCAGCCTCCAGCAGCCAGGAATCCAATCCCCTCTTGCCACTGGGAAATATTTCTTGTGTCTGACAGTTTGGGGTGAGTTTGTTCCCGTTAATCCTTGCTGTGACGCTGTGGGTGCTCCTTGCGGGGCCCCGGACACGTGGGAGCACAAGAGAATCCCAAAGCTTCTCTCTGGGCAGGGAAAGAGATGGAAAAGAGAAGGGGAAAGGGAAAGAGATGAGAAAGAGAAAGGGAAAGGGAAAGAGATGGAAAAGAGAAAGGGAAAGGGAAAGAGATGAGAAAGAGAAAGGGAAAGGGAAAGAGATGGAAAAGAGAAAGAGAAAGGGAAAGAGATGGAAAAGAGAAAGGGAAAGGGAAAGAGATGAGAAAGAGAAAGGGAAAGGGAAAGAGATGGAAAAGAGAAAGAGAAAGGGAAGGAAAAACTAGACATAAAAATAAAATTAAAACAAAAAATAAATATAAAACAGAAAAAGAGGAAAAGGAAAAAGAAGGTGGTAAAAATTGATGCTGAGATGTTACAGAATCTCATTTAAATTAAATTAGAAGTTTATGTTTGCTCTAGAGATGGAACCAAGGATAACAAATGGTGCAGGTGACATGAAGGGAACAGGATTTTCTGACTGATCCCAAATGTACTGGATAAAATAATGGAGCAGAAAGGCAGCTTAGGGGGGCTTTGATATCACCAGAAGCTTCTCCAGAATGAGGAAAAATTCCTGACTAAATGAGCCATTCCAGCCATGGGAATGTCGGGAGGTGTTCCTGGCTCAGCTCTGTCCCACTGTTCTGTTCTGGGCTGTAGGATTGGAGAGAACCAGCCCTGCAGCACCTGGGGACTCACTGGAAAAGGGATTTTTCCACTAAAACCCCTTAAATGCCCCCTGAGTCCAGCTGTGACCAGCTGTGCAGGGCAGCTCCTGCAAAGCTTGTTTCTTCTGCTGCCTGTGCTCATTCCCGGCTTGGAAAAACCCTTCCCGAACCCACCACCCTCCGGCCAGGCCTGATCCCCGCTGTTTTCCCGGAGATTGGAATGGGAATTGTCCATTTTTGCCATTGACTGCTCGGCAGCCACAGAACCGTGAGGTGCCACACACAGACAGCTCTGCACTGCCTGCAGCGGGGGGACCTCTGGCTGCCACCGCGGGAATTCCTGCTCTTCCCAGCGTGGATGGGCGGACAGGCGGACGGAGGGATGGATGGGCTGACGGAGGGAGGGATGGACGGACGGACAGACGGACGGACGGATGGATGGAGGGATGGATTAGGGATCGCTCACGGAATGTGAGGGAGCCGCTGCCGCTCCGCGCCTGACGGGCACCCACCGCGGCCGCCAGGGGGCGCCAGGAGCTGCGCGCCTCACGCACGCGCAGCGCCCGTTCCCGTGTCCACCCCTCCCCCGCCCCGCCCCGTCCCGCCCGGGCCGCCTCAGACGCAGCGCGGGTGGCGGAGGGGCTGTGCTGCCCGACCGGAGGCATCGGGAACACCGGGAACACCGCAGGCACCGGTAGCGGCGGTAGCGGCCCTCAGCAACCCGGAAGCAGCGCTGCTTCAGCCGCAGCAGTGCGCAGGCGCGGGGACAGAAACGACCAATCGCAGCCGGCGGCGCGCGGGTGACGTCACAGGGACTGTGAGGGGGCTCCGCGCTGGGAAGAGGAGCCGGAGGAACCGGGAGCGGTTTCGGGTCCGGGACTTGGACCGGGGGGTCCCGGGGGTCCCACGGTGGCTTTGGTGGCCTTTAGGGGGGTCAAAGGAGAGGGGCTGCAGCTCTGGGTGAAAAAAAATCTCCGTTGAGGGGGATCCCGTGGAAGAGGCTGGCGCTGTGCTGGTGCCAGGGGTGAGTTTTCCAGGATGGATTTCGTTGAGGGGCGTGGGAGAAGCGGCTGCGGTCCGGTCCGAGTCCCGGAGATAAGGGCAGCAGGAGAAGGGCAGAAATTCTGTCCCAAATCCCCTCCAAAGTGCAGGAGGGAGGGAGTGCTCCAGGCTGTGATTTATCCATGGATGAGTTTCCCCACATCGTTGGGGTTGTGTTTTCTTGCTGCCTGACGGCTGCTCTCACACTCCCCACACTTCCCAGGATGGAGAGAAGGAACATCTCTAGCCCTGCCCCTTATTTGGAGTGAATATTGTGCTGATTTACAGCTGAATGCACGGCTGAGGGTTAAACCAGACACTCCCGGCTGGCATCCAGAGCTCGACAAGCTCATTAGCGGCTCTAGATGCAAGCTCCACTTGCCATGTGTAATCCTGGCAGCTTTTAGAAAGGATTCTGTGATCTTCAAAGCAGGAGATAAGACAGGAATGGTGCAGGAAACAAGGATGATTAGGGCTGAGCAGAGCTGGGAAGACAGACAGCAAAGGCATGCCTGGCTTTCCAAGCAGAGCTGAGAATAGAAGGGGAATCTCCGAGTGGAGCTGGAGGATCCCTCTGACAAGGCTTCCTCCTGTGCAGACGCCTCTGATCATTCCCTGATTTCCTGCTTTTCCCCTGCACACGCTGCTTGATCATTTGGAGTCACTGCAGACAAGACACGAAACAGCTGAAAAGGGGATGACAGAGACTGTGAAGCACCAGAGGAGTTTCTGTCAGCCTGAGCTTCCTGCAAAGCTCTGTGACCTCCAGAAATCCTTAGGGAATGCTCTGCCTCCAGTGACAGACCTGATATCAAGTGGTCCTTGGGAGGTGGATTTCAGTCTTAGTCACTGAGCTCACCCTCACCAAGGGACAGTTCAGGTGCAGGTGAGCTCTGTGCTGCTGCTGAAAGCTCTCAGGACCTGAGGAAAGGATTTTCCATCTGTTTGGTTTATCAGGATGTCCGTGCAGCAAATCCCTGCGGGACTGTTAAACTCCTGTGTTATAATTCCAGTGCAGTTGAAGCAGCACCATCTGTTCTCAGCCTGCAATCACAAACTGAAGTGTTTAGAGACGTGGAACTCTGGTATTTTTTCAGGGTTGTCTAGCTCAAATTTTATATGTTTTTTCCTTGTTTTGCTTCCTCACAGGGCCCTGTCACCTGCCAGGTGAAATAGAGCAGCCTGGCCACAGCCATCCTGGGACGTGGATCAGTCCTTGCCCTTGTGCAGGTGCCGTCCTGTGGGATCCTCTCCTGGAATCCTGTTCCCAGCCTGTTGGAAATACTCCTGGTGGTGCTCATGGCCTCCTGACCCACGCTGGGTGCCACAGGAGGAAGATCTTGGAGATCTTTTCCAACCTTAAGCTTTCCAAGCTTGTCCAACCTGGATAAACCAAGCAGTGCCCCTGGGAATCTCGTGTGGTTTAACAAGGCCGAGTGCTGGTGGTGCAGCCCCTGGGATGAATCCAGACTGGGAGGAGCACATGGAGCAGCCCTGGGAGAAGGATCTGGGAGTCCAGAACCCCTCAAGCCCTGAGCTGAGCCCCCAGCATGGGCAGCAGGAAAGGGGGGATTCTGTCCCCCTCAGGTGAGACACCACCTGCAGAGCTGCCCCAGCCCCGGGGCTCAGCACAGGGAGGAGCTGGAGCTGCTGGAGAGAGTCCAGAGGAGGCACCAGGATGAGCAGAGGGATGGAGCAGCTCTGCTGGGAGGAAAGGCTGGGAGAGCTGGGATTGTTCAGCCTGGAGAGGAGAAGCTTCGGGGTGACCTCAGTGTGGCCTTGCAGAGCCTGAAGGAGCCACAGGAAACCTGGAGAGAGAGGATTTACAAGAGATGGAGGGACAGGACCAGGGGAAATGGCTTCAAACTGCCAGAGGGCAGGGATAGATGGGATATTGGGAAGGAATTCCTGGCTGGGAGGGTGGGGAGGCCCTGGCACAGGGTGCCCAGAGAAGCTGTGGCTGCCCCTGGATCCCTGGGAGTGCCCAAGGCCAGGTTGGACAGGGCTTGGAGCAGCCTGGGATGGTGGAAGGTGTCCCTGCCCATGGCAGGGAATGGGATGAGCTTTCAGGTCCCTTCCGACCCAAACCAGCCTGGGATTCTGTAATTAATGATTTTCTGCTAATTACCTAGAGCAGCACTGGCACAAAGACTTCACCCCTTCAGCCACCCTCACCTCCCGCAGGAGATTTCACTGTTAACCCAAAGAGTGGGACATTCTAAGGACTGAGTGCTGCACACAGTGCACTGTTTCCCTGAGTTTAAATAAAATTTACTGATCCCCTTTAGTCAGGGTGGAGGCAAGGGGACAAAAGAAGGCCTGGCTGGTTATTTCTGTGCTTTTAAAATCGCGTACAGCTCTAAAAGTGTTTCATTTCCCTTGGCGCGGATAGGTGAGAGCACTGAATCCTCTGTGTGCTTGGGTGAAACACCTTCCAGCTCGTTCTGTGTGTCTTACACAAAAGCAGATTAAAACATTCCGTGTGTGAAGAAAACCCTGCAGTGAAGGCAGGCAGAGCTTGGAACAAAGTGTTGTGGCTTTGCTGAGCCCTGAGCACAACTTTTATCAGAGAGCAGTGAACCCCAGGCTGCTCTTTGGACACATTTTACACAAAGTGTTGGTTCTTCAAGTTCTGCCAGCTCAGTCTGGGGGATTTTCTCCTCAGCAGAGACAATTCTGTGGGATCACTGATTTATTTCAGGGCTGCAATACAATTAAACAATACCTGGTGATGAAGCTATTTTAGTTACGTGGCCTGGGAGCACAATTAGAAAAGGCTGGATATTTTTGGGAGTGAGCACATCCTGCCTGCTTTCCTGTGCTGCTGCTGGGAGTGGATGGTGCCTTAATCTTTTTATCTCTGTGCAAACAGCCCGAAATCCAAAATCCAGGGCAGTCTGTCAAGGAGAGAGGGGAGCTACACCTCTTTTAGCTCTTCGCTGTCTGCTGCAATGATAAAAACAAAGAGTTTGAAGTGCTCAGCGCGTGTTCAGGGGTTGCAGTTGGCTCCTGGAGTGTGGGGTTGTCTCTGCACAGCCCCCGAGCTGCACTTTTTGCGGCTTCTGGGTTGGGAAGTGAAAATTTGGCCAATAAAACTTCAAAAATGAACAACTTGAGCGTAGAGGATCTGTGAGCGGGAGGCTCTTGCTGAACAAGGCTGGCTCAGAGCAGCTGCTGGCAGCAAGTGAATGCTGGCATTGTGCAGTTCACTGAGAAACTGAGCTCCAGAATTGGAGACAAGTTGCTTTCCTACAGGAACATCGGGGAATTAGAAGGATTTTATCAGGATATTCTCACTTTGTATCATTTCCTTCAGAAATCTGCTTTAAAAATAGAGGAGAGGTGCAGAAGGAAGGGGGGTGGGAGAGAAAAAACATTTTATTCCCTTCCCCCTTCACGGTTAATCACGCTTTGAATTTTTTTCCCTGCTTAATTGGGATATCTGAGAGAGTTCAGCAAGAGGAACAAAGAGGTGAGATGGCTCCAAATTCTGGTGGACCTTGGCACAGTTTTAGGGGACACAAAGTCGTCGTCACAGCTGCTCCTGGGATGTTTTGCGTGAATATAAAATTAGAGTCAGACAAAACTGTGCAGTTTGAGGTTCAGGCTCTGGCAAGGATCTCGTGCTGATGTTTGAAATGCCATGAGAAAATGTTTGTAAAAATCAAATACAGGAAAGGGGGTGGGTGTTTCCTTGACATCTTTAAATGAGATGTAAAACCATTCTTAGGTCTGTGTTGGCTCTTAAAATCCTTAAGGAATGGGGAAAAACGGCTTAAAGCAGCTTAAAAACCTGGAATCCTATGGGACAAGCACTGCCATTCCCACCCATGAAACAGTTAAAGGTCTTTCTCCTGGAGTGAAAAATGCTGGAGTATTTTCTTCTGTACAATTTCTGCTTTTTCAGTTAAGCCAAGAGTTGTTTCCTTGCCTGAGGAGGAGGGAGAGGAGGCTCCTGGCAAGTCCCTACCTGCAACTGGCTGTGGATCTGTCAGGTTGGTTCAATTAAAATGAAAATAAATGAAATTATATTAAAATAAATCCCAGTTCCTGCTGGGGCTGCCCAGCTGGATTTGCAGAGGCCGTAGGGGTCCTGGTGGCCCTGGGCCAGGAATGTGCACTGAGGTGTTGGAAGCACATCCAGGATGGGATCAGCACTGGTGGGATACCTGGAGCGCTCCATCCTCCTCTGGGCTTTCCATGGAGGGAAAACAGGGACACCCTGGTGAGGGTGCAGGGAAGAGCGGGAGCGGCTGGAATGTCTGTGCTGGGAGCTAGGAATGTGTCCTGGAGCACTCAGTGTTCCTAAATCCCCGCTGTTGGAGAGAAGGTGGCTCCAGCCCCTCGGGAATGGTGGGAAGCAGCTGAGATCCAGGAATTGCCACCTAAAGAGGAGCAGCAGTCATTGGGGTCAGTGGGATGGCCGGAGGGGAACATCCTTGGGGATCCATCCTTGGGGATCCATCCATCCATCCAGCTGGACACAGCCCTGCACCTTGCTGCGAGCAGCGCTTGGACTGGACACCTTCCACAGCCCTTCCCAGTCCTGGGAAGAGCACAGGGATGTTCCCTATCCTAAAACTCCTTTCCAGCTCCCCATACCCTCTTGGGAACCATTTCCATCTGCTCTGTGGACCCGTTTATCCAGCATCCAGGATACTTTTGCCAGGCTGGTTTCTTTGGAGCCAAAATGTGCCAGGTGCCAAGGGAAGGAGGTGCCAGAGCTCTGGAAGGGGGTGACGAGGCTCTGAGGGGACACTCAGGATGATGGCTCTGAGCGGTGAAAGGGACAAGAGGGAGATGTCTTTACAAACAAACTGTGAGGCTGCTGGTAGACAAGGCCGGATACTGACAGGTGAAAGAAGCAATGGGAGGAACCATAAATTCCATAGGAATTCCATGAGTTGACACAGACTGGTACTCACCCAAGGCCATGCTAAATCCCTGGACTTGGAGAAAAAGAACAGAAACACAA
>VZRN01002597.1:3002-19296 GCA_013397935.1 Dasyornis broadbenti | reverse complement strand
GGTTGCGGGGGCATCCCAGGGAAAGGGGCTACGGGGGAACTCCCGGGCCGGCCGGGTGATGTTGGGAACGCCGGAGCTTTCCCGGAGGCAGCGGGAGTTCCCCATGGCCCGGAGCAGGGGGAGGGGAACTGGGGCTGTGTCAGCGCTTCCCCAGAGCCGGGGGTGGGATTGGGATTGGGATTGCGATGGGCGAGCGGAGCCAGTGCGTAAGGAAAGCAGCGATCCAAGGTGGGCTTCTCTCGGCAGGTGTGTGATGCCAAGCACAGCCATGAAGAAAAAGGTAAGGGCGGGAAGGAGGATCCTGTATTTTCATGCCCCATCCCCATCCATGAACAGCGTTTGTTGTATCCATCCCTCGGGCCGTGGCACCGGTGCCTCTCAGAGTCAGCGCTGCATCCCGTGCTGAAAGTGCCGGACGTTAAAACTGGGTTTAATCCTGGGCTGGGTCCGGGCAGAGCCTTCCCCAGCAGTTGCTGTTTCCCGAGTGCTGCTGTGGCTGTTGCAAAACCCTCTGTGAAACGCTCTGCAAAGCCCCTGCTCGGAGAGGAGGATCTGCTCCAGCCTCTTCCTTGTTCCTGGGACACCTTCCCTGAATTCGCTCAGGGCTCCTGGAAGGATGAAATTTAACCCGTGGGGAAGGAGCAGCAGCTCTGGGAATCGCAAGGGTGGGTGTATCCCAGCAGGAGGGTATCCAGAACTCTTAAAGGTGTCTCTGACTGCTTTTCCATGGGGAGATGGGATTGGATTCCCTGGCTGGCCCTGGGTGCTGGTGTCTGACCCCTTTGTAAGGCCTCTGCAGCCCAAACATCGGGAATTGGGGCTGGTTTGAGCCGTACCTCCGAGTGGGATTGAGTTTCTGCCTGGGACTTTGTGCTGATGCTGTGAAATAAGAGCTTGGCTGTTCTCTGGGATCAGCTCAGGGCACAGGGCAGGGCAGCGTTCTGGGGTGGCCTCCCCAGCCTTCCTGGATTGCCAAATCCTGGAGCCTATGGACAGCTTCCCTCTGGCCAGGGCGCTCCCAGCCTGGAGCTGCTGCAGGAATTACCTGAACAGGCAGGATTGGGGAATTCTGCCTTGGGTTTGTCCCGAGGCTGGGGTAGCTCCTGCCCTGCTGTCCCAGGGTGAGGGTAGGAGGCAGGGCAGGCACTCGTTGCCCCTGTTCTCCTGAAATCCCTCCTGGCTGGGAGACTTCCAGGGCTGCTGCCAAAAGCTGGATTTGGCTTTGTAACTGGAACTTGCTCAGCAGCTGGGTTTTGTGAGCAAGGCTGTGTTGGCTGCCACTGTTGGGTTTGTTTTGTTTAATTTTTATTTTTAGATCACAATGTAAAGCCTCTGTGGTGTGACTGTCTCCCCTCATCCCCAGCCCCCAGCATTCCCTGCTTTTTGGCCGCCGCTCCTTTCCCCTGAGGTCTGCAGGGATGGGACATCATGGAGCCAAGTGTCTCTGGAGAGGAGTCACTGGAGCCATCAGCAGTCTCCCGCACACTGGAGGCTCTGACCTGGGCTGTCTCATCTGCTTTTCCCCTTTTTCTGGTCCTCTGGCACCTGAAATTTGAAATATCCCTGGGATCTGGGGAAAAGGAAACCACTCATGTTACAGGAGGAGCAGGATGGGAAGATCTTCCAGGTCCCTCCCAACCCAAACCACCCTGGGATTAGGAGAAAGCGTTCGGGCTGGGAAACCAGGGGTGAGGGGGTGTTTGTGGTCTGGAAGGGTTGGGACAAAGCTGTTCCTCATCTTTAAAGTCCTCTGGTGCCACCAAAGCTGTGCCAGGGCAGGGGAGAGGGGCTGGGAATGGGGGAGGCAGCTCCTGCTTTTCCCAAGTCCTGTGTCCGTGCGTGTTGGGAAAAAGTGTTCGGCCTGACCATGGCCCAGTGACCGTGGACACCAGGGTTTGGGATGACCGTGGACACCAGGGTTGGGAATTCTGTCTCCTCCCTCCCAGGTGCTCCTCTTTGCCCCTCTGCTGGTGCATTCCCAGCTGGAATGTGCCAATCCTGTGTTTGGTGGCTTTGTCCGTAAGGTGCCCTCTCGAGGGAGCTGGGAAGGACTCGATGCTCTGTGGTCGCTCATTTTTCCCTCTTTTCCTCTCTCCAGGTGCTGCTGATGGGTAAAAGTGGGTCTGGGAAGACCAGCATGAGATCCATTATCTTTGCCAACTACATCGCCCGGGACACGCGGCGCCTGGGGGCCACAAGTAAGGAATTCCCAGCTGAATTCCCGGTTCCCAGGGCTCCAACCCCCTCATTAGAGGGGTGGGGCCGTTCCCTGCAGCGATCCCTGGCTCGGGTGTGTCCCTGCAGCTCCTCCCAGCCGCCACACCTCACTGAGAGCTTCATTCCGGGAATCAGCCGGGGACAGGCAGCACTGGGATCAGCTTTGCTGCTTTGTTGTTCAACTTTTATCCTGAACTCCGTTTGTTTTTTTTTTTTTTTTTGGATCAGGAAGCAGCTTTGGTGCAGCTACACCTGCCAGAGCCTCCTCCGTGCTGGAGGAATAATTCCTGTTGTATCCAGGGATCTCCAGCACAGGGATCCTGCAGTGCTCCCCTGGTTTTGGCAGGATGATGGACTGGACTCAATTACTGCCTTTTCTTTTTCCCGTTCCAAAGCTGTTGTTGGGAAAAAGCAAGAATTCCTCTGAAAGAGGGGGATGAGTTGTTGGGATCTGATGGTCCTTACTGGGAAGTGCCTGTGAGGATTTAATGTCAGGGATTGGTGTAAATTTCCTCTTTGCCATAAATTTGGCCTCTTCCTGGAGTTTACATTCCCTGTATTCCTGGTTTATTTTGTTAAGGATGGCTTAAAGCCCTGCAGAGTCATTCCTGAAATATCCCAGGGATCAGGGAACGTGTGCTTGAAGGGGAACACTCGCTGCACTTCTCAGGAAAGCAATGGGCAGGGGGGGCTGAATTCCTCTGGGAAATGGGGTTTTGGTGGGATTTTACAAACGGGGGCTGTTTTGTGAGGATTGGCCCATCCCTGGAAGGGTCCGAGGCCAGTTTGGATAGAACTTGGAGCAGCCTGGGATAGTGGAAGGTTTCCCTGCCCATGGATTGGGTGGAATGAGAACTTTAATCCCTTCCAAGCCAAACCATTCCATGGTTCTGTGCTGATTTCCATGGTTTTAGCTGCCCGAGCCCTGCCCCAGGTGCGTGGTGCAGTCGCTGAACTCCTGCTGTCTCTTTGCAGTTGATGTGGAGCATTCCCACGTTAGATTCCTTGGAAACCTGGTGTTGAACCTGTGGGACTGCGGAGGGTAGGTACTGATTATTCCTGGCCTTTTCCAGCCTTTGGGGGGAGGCTGTGGGGAATCAGGGATGGAACTGAGTGGATTCTCCTCCCCCTGGGACGAGGTGTTCCAAGGGAATGGCCCTTCCTTCTCCTTGGCTTTCTCCCAAGCTGCTGCTGGTGGTTGGAATTGCTCATCTCCATCTTGATCCAAGTGGGATTTGTGCAGAGAGGCCATGCTGGAGGTCGATCCTGTGGCTCCTGGAAGCAGCTTTTTGAGGAATGCTGTCCCCTCCTCAGCTCCACGGCCTCAGGGATCATCTCAGAGTTAAAGGAGATGGAAATCCCGGGATTTAAGGCTGAACTGATGCTTCAGGTCCTGGTTTAGCCGTTCCTGCTGCTGTGGGCTTTCATGGGCAGCTCTTTAAAGCCAGCCTGGATCTGGAAGCAGCAGGACACGAGGGAAGCTCCAGCTTCCTGTGGGACTGGGAGGGGCTGATGCTTTCCAGGAGCATCCAGCTTTCCTTGGGAATGCTCAGGGAATCAGCTCCAGCCTGGCCTCCTCAGTGGGAGCTGCAGTCCCAAATCCCAGCCTTGCCTTCCTGGCAGGAGCTGTTTCCACCAGGAAAGACCTGCTCTAATGGGAGTGTCCTTGCTTTCCTGCCCTGCTCCCTCAGCCAGGACACCTTCATGGAAAACTACTTCACCAGCCAGAGGGACAACATCTTCCGGAACGTGGAGGTGCTGATCTACGTGTTCGACGTGGAGAGCAGGGAGCTGGAGAAGGACATGCACTACTACCAGTCCTGCCTGGAGGCCATTCTCCAGAACTCTCCTGATGCCAAGATCTTCTGCCTGGTGCACAAGATGGATTTGGTGCAGGAGGACCAGCGGGATCTGGTGAGGAGCTGGGAGTCGCCATGGAAATGTTCCCACAGGGAGCGTCCCTCGGCTGGGCCGTGTGGGGTCACAGCTCAAAGGCAGCCCCTCAGGGCCGTTCCTCGAAGGCTTCCTCAGATGTTCCCAGAGCTTTTCCTGCCTTTTTTTTTTTAAAAGTGTGTCATCCTGGAATCCAGTGGAGAGCAGAAGTGGTGGTTTTTAGGCACAAAAAAAGCCTTTCTTGCCTGATTCCAGAGCTTCTAGCACACCTTGGCTCCGGGAGGAGGCAGAACTGGAGGGAATCCAGCTCCTTCCCAGTCTGGATGGGGGTGACAGTGACAGCTGCTGTCAGCTCAGCTGCTGCCCTCAGTCCAGCACCCCCAAAATCCAAGAGGTGAAATTTTCCCTGTTAATCAGGAGGAGCTTTCTGTGAGTTCATCCTGCTCTGCCTTCCCAGAAATCCCCTTAAGCCCTTGAATATCCTGGGAGTGCAGGGGATCAACCTTCCAGAGGTGTTTGATTGTTCCGTGCTTTTGAGAGGTCACAGGGAGACAGGAAGATGTGGAGTTCTTACAACTTTTCCTGCTTGGACAGCTCCTGATCCCACAGGGAATTCAGCTGGCTTAGGGACCGCATCCCTGGCTCCTTGACCTCTCCCTACCTTGCAGCAGGTTTGGAGACCTAAAGTTGAGGGGTTTTGTCAGAAGTGAGAAGTTTTATTCGACTTTTTACCAATTCCCAGGGAGTTTGTGCCTGGGCAGCTGCAGAAGGAGCAGCTCCTGTGGCTGAGCTCCCTGCACAGCCAGAATTCCAGGGGCAGCTTGGCTTTGGATCATTTGTGCTGCTGAGAGCAGGGATTTCTCTTCCAGCCCCAGTCCTCAGGGCAGGAACAGCTCGGAGCTGGTTCCCAGGGAGTTTTTCCTGCCTTCCCTCCCTGAAGGATGAGCCTAAAACCCTCTTGCTGCAGTGCTGCCCAGTTTGTGGTGGGAGCAGTGGATAAATCCCGCTTTAAGGAGTGGCACAGACTCAGGTGAGGCCCTGAAGGGAGGGCTGGGCAGAAGAGGGGCCTTGCCACCCCTGCAGAGCTGTTTTAGGGGATCAGCTGCTCAGAACGCGCACATTTGGGGCTGAATCCCTATTTTTGTCCTTGCTGGTGAAGGCTGTGCTGTTCAGAACCCAGCAGGTCCAGCATTTGTGGGGTTTGCTCCGTGCTCTGCCCTGTTCCTACAAGCAGCAGGCCCAGGGGAAGGAGGGCACTGTGTGTGTGGGGCCCTTGCTGCGTGTCCTGCTGCTGGAATGTTCCAGCATTCCCGAGGAGCCTGGATGAGGCTGGCTGGGCTTGGCTGTTCCCTGCTCCCCTTTTTTTTTGTGCCATAACTGAGGGAGAGGAGGGAATTCTGTGAGCACCTTCCTTGTGCTGCTGAGCCCCGAGTGCTTCCCTCCTGTCCTGCTGGATGTGCTGGAGCTTTTTGCCAGGCATTTGTCAAACTTCAGCTCCTCAGGGACGCTCCTCTTCTGTCCTTACTCCACAACACCTGCACTTATTTCAGCTTTGAGTCCCAGGGAGGTTTTGGACCCCTCAAAGTGTCCAAGGCCAGGTTGGAGCAGCCTGGGATAGTGGGAGGTGTCCCTGCCCTTGGAATGGGATGAGCTTTAAGGTCTTTCCAACCCAAACAGTTTTGGGATTTTGTAGCAAGACATCCCTGGCCCTGCTGCTCCCTGAGAGGGTCCCTTCTCCAGAGCTGTATCCAGAATTCCATTCAAAACTCATCCCATAATTCCACAGAGCAGCCCCAGCACAAACAGAAATATTTACGCTCAATCCCTAAACTCTCTTTATTTCCCAGATTTTTAAGGAGCGTGAGGAAGACTTGAAGCGCCTCTCCCGGCCCTTGGAATGTGTTTGTTTTAGGACTTCTATCTGGGATGAGACGCTTTACAAGGTTTGTGCAGCTTCCTTCCCACGTCTGCCTTCCCCCTTGGAGCAAGAGCAGGAGGAGGATCCGTGTGGCTGGAAATTAAACCCAAATTAATCCTAGGTTTAATTAATTAACTGAAAAAAAGTCAGGAGTGTGTGGTGAATATTAGGAGCTTGGTAGACAGGCATCCCAAATATCCCTGTGGCTCTTGGGAAGGGCAGCGTCGGGCACTGGGCAGGGAGGGGAGGCTGAGCTTGGAAAATCCGAGTCTGGATGGGGACAGGTGCTGATCCCAGCACCCCCAGTCCCTCCTGGGCTTGTTCCTGGAGCTTTGTTTGGATCAGGGATCCAAAGCCAAGTGTCCATCGGTGTTGAGCTTCCCCAGGATTAAAACTCTCTGAACACCTGAGTGGGAGAAGGAGACAGGAGCATTCGCACCTTAACCCGGGGATGATTCAATCCTGTTCAGCAGCACCGGGCTTTCTCTGCCTGGCGGAGAAGACCTTGAGCCAGGGAAGGCTCTGCTGAGGTCTGGGCTCCCTGCGGGACCTGGGCACGGAGCGGGGAGAAGTTCCTCAGCCTTGCCCAGGCTGTCACCACCCAGAAGCGCCAAAAATCCCTCTTGGAGCGCATTTGTCACGAGAGGCTGAGGAGGGGAAGAGTTGCTGAGAGGTCTTTGTGTGTTTGCTGCCAGGCCTGGTCCAGCATTGTCTATCAGCTGATCCCCAACGTGCAGCAGCTGGAGATGAACCTGAGGAACTTTGCTCAGATCATCGAGGCAGACGAGGTGCTGCTGTTCGAGAGAGCCACGTTCCTGGTGAGTTCCTGGCATGGATTCCCTGGATGGAGCCTCCCTTTCCCTCCCCTCTGCTCTGGAGCCGGGTTGGGAGAGCTGGGAATGTTCACCTGGAGAAGGGAAGGATCCAGGGAGAGCTCAGAGCCCCTGGCAGGGCCTAAAGGGGCTCCAGGAGAGCTGGAGAGGGACTGGGGACAAGGGATGGAGGGACAGGACACAGGGAATGGCTTCCCACTGCCAGAGGGCAGGGATGGATGGGATATTGGGAAGGAATTCCTGGCTGGGAGGGTGGGGAGGCCCTGGAATGGAATTCCCAGAGAAGCTGTGGCTGCCCCTGGATCCCTGGGAGGGCCCAAGGCCCGGCTGGACAGGGCTTGGAGCAGCCTGGGATGGTGGAAGGGGTCAGGGTTGGAACAGGATGAGCTCTGAGGCCCTTCCAACCCACGCCATTGCGGGATTCCATGGAAGTGCAGCTGGGAGGTGCCAGCCCCAGGTGCTGAATGCACTGATCCAGGCCCTGGGATGCTGGAAGCAGGCAGTGGGACCCTGTGGCTCACGGGACCATCCCAAAATTCCCCCTTGCAGCAGCTGAGCCGGGGCTTGGTCGGTGTTTCCTCTTCCAGGCTCTGGGAGTGTTTCATATCCCCAGTCCCTGTCTGCACAGGGCAAGAGCCTTTTGCAGCTTCAAAACCAAACCTTTTCACTTCCTCCTGCTGGGGCATTTGAGCTGCACCTGATTTTTGATGCTCTGCAAAGCCAGGATATGGATAAAGGGTCAGCCATGGGATTTGTGATGCTTTTCTAGGTTTTTGTGCTCCCAATCCCTCTGCCAGGTGGGAGGTGCTGGATAAAACCACCCCTGGTGCTTGTCCCTATTCCTGATTTCTGCACTGGGCTCTTCACCCTTCGCACCAAACCCTTGCGGAGCTGAAGGAAACGTTTGAATTTTTTTGGAGTGTTTTCCTTGATGGTGATTTGGAAACGATGGAGGGAATTTGGGAAAGGAGCCATGACTTTTCCTCCTTGTTGAACTATCAGAAACAAACACTTGCCATGGCTGGCAAGTTCTGCCTTTTGACCTTTTGGAGATAATAAATAGTTCCACCTTGGGGTGTGTAAGAGTGTGATTGTTACAAGGACATTTTTAACTGAAAAAGGAGAATTATAATTTTTGCTACGAAAATTCTGTGCTTATTTTCAGTGCAATTTTTTTTTTTTCTTATTAAGACTCCTCCTATTTTCTTTTTTCCTATTAAACATTCCCAGAACTCTCCTCTTTTGAAGGGAAATTGTCCTGTGAAGCTCTTACTGTGAAATCTGAAACCCTTATTCTGAACTTTTGTTCAAATTGTCTTGAAAAATCCTTATGGGGGAAGTTTAGGAAGGAAATTGAACACTGGGAATTGCAACCCTTGAATTTGGCTGAAGCTGTACCGGTGGGAATAATTGGGCAAGTTTAAAAAAGTGATGGGTTTAAGGTGATTAAGGGTTAAAAAGAAGGGAAAAAACTCTAAAAAACTCTAAAAATGTGACTCCCTGGGTAGAGCAGAGTTTCACATCCCCGTGCAAAGGCTCCTGACGCATCCAGTGAGAGCTGATTTGGGGATTGTGGAGACTTTAAAGCAGCTGGCCGGAGGATTTAAGAGATTCCTCTTGGTTTTGCTGTGGGAATGAGGGTGTTGGTGCTGTTTGTGCAGGAAATGCAGCTCTCACTCCTTGGGGCTGAGGAGTGAAGGGCTGGGGGCCACCAGCTGGGTGTGGAAATGTTTGGGGAGACGCTTTCAAGGATTCCTAAAGCCCCTTCGATCCTCTGGGTGTTGGCGTTCAGGCTCTCAGGGCTGCTCCTGGCTGCTGGATCTCCAGGCAGAAAGAGGAGGGAGCTGCTCTGCTCCCACTGGAGCGATGGAGAGGGAATTCCCAAGGAACCAGCTGCCCTTGGAGCTGCTTTTTTTTAGGGAGGAACAGCTTGGTTTGGCTTTGGGATCACTGCCAGTGCAGGATGGGGAATGTCCCAGCAGCACCTTAGGAGGGAACAGCCATCCCAGCACTCGGCCCATTCCTGAGGTGATGGATTTACCTTTTTTCCCCCTCTCTCTCCACCTGTTTTTCACTTGGAATCAAGATATAAATGACTGCCAAGCTGGAGCACCCAGAGCTCAGTGGTGTCACCTGGCAGATCCGTGCCATCCTTTGTGCGCCGCTCCTGTCTCTGAGTCTCATTTCTCCATCAAAGGATTGCTGTAAACACTTCCCAAAACTCTGTGAGCCAAAGGGAATCCCTGCCCTGGTGCCCAGCCGTTCCCGGAAGTGCTGTTGGGAAAGCTGGAATCCCTGACTGGCTGTGCCCCTTCTGCAGGTGATTTCGCACTATCAGTGCAAGGAGCAGCGGGACGTGCACAGGTTTGAGAAGATCAGCAACATCATCAAACAGTTCAAGCTGAGCTGCAGGTGAGCTGCTCTCATCCAGAGAATCCCAGTTTGGTTCCCCAGCAGCTGGAATTGCCGGGGTGGAACTGCTGGAACGCACCCAATTAAGTGTTAATTGTGGGGAACTTCCTCCTTTGCTGGTGGTGGGAGAGCTTCGGTGCTGTTTAATTCCGGGCCTTTTTCTCCTGGTTCAAGGGAGAGGAATTCCAGGGCTGAGCTCATCCCTAGTGTTTCTCCTGGAAACTAGGAATGTCACCTGGAGAGCTCTGCTCTCTGGGGCTGGCTGGGGAGGACGGGGCTTGCAGACCCCGTTTATCCCAATTTCCAATGGAAAAGTGGGAAGCTTGGCTTTGCACCGCCCCCAGGCTCCACGGTCAGGTTAATCCTGGAGATGTGTGGAGCTGGACTGGAAGGAGAAGTGGCTGGGTGGTTTCCAGATGTTCAGATATTCCCATTTTATGCCGATTTCTGCTGCTCGTCCAGAGTGTCCAGCTGGGAATGGCTGAGCCCTTGCATCCATGGGGAGCAGGCCTGGTCGCTGGGGTTGTGTCTGGAATTTCCTTCATTCATTGCACGAATCAGCTGATATTGTTCTCTTTTGGCCCAAAACTAAGAAATTTTGTCTTTAAAACCAAGCCCAGCCAAAGCCCTGCTGTAACCACACCTTGCCAAGTGGGAATTCCAGCTCCTCCTTGTTCCCAACAACTCCGATCAGAGATGTTGGCCACGTGGGCACAAAAACCTCTTCATTCCCTCATTTTTTCCCTTTATTTCCTTGTTTTTCAGTAAACTGGCAGCTTCTTTCCAGAGCATGGAGGTCAGGAACTCCAACTTTGCTGCTTTCATTGACATCTTCACATCCAACACATACGTGATGGTGGTCATGTCAGACCCTTCCATACGTAAGTCAGAGCCAAGATAAGCCTGTCTGGGACAAAAAAAAATCCCAAAAAACCTCAAAAACGAGGTGAAATGAGTCCAGTTTAAACCACGTTTCTCTTGGAAAATGAGGTTTTAATTACAGAAGTGGTTGTAATGAAGAGAGAGGGACTGAGAGTTGGCAGGGTGGGGAGGGTGGGTGGGCAGGAGCCTGCAGAGGTGGTGGTGGCACAGCTGAGCTGCTGCTGCGCCAGGGAGCCACCAAACCACACCTGGCTGAGCAGGTCGTGCCTAAAACCTATTTTGGGCCATTCTGAGCTGGCAGCCCCAGTGATTTTGGGGAGGAAGCAGAGCTGGCTCATGTTTGAGTGTTGGCTCTGGCTGCCTGAGCTGGCTCTGGTGGACGGGCTCTAATTTTAGCAGCATTTATTTATCCCAAGGAGGAGCTGCAGCAGTGCCAGGCCGCAGCCCCTGGGAGCAGTTCCCTGTTTACACAGCTCTTGGAATTCCATCTGGGAGCTGAGGGGCTCCAGGGACACTGCCCAGGACTCCTTGTGCCCCAAGGTGTGGTTGCCCTGCCCTCCTGTTTGGGAATTAGGGCCAGGGTGGGATCCCCGGGAAAGAGGCAGCAGCTGGGCATTGCTGTGCTGGGGAGCAGCTCTCCCTGGGAGAGGCTTTTCCTTGTGTTCCTCTGGGATCAGCCAGCCCAGACCATTCCACACTGAATTTCGCCCTGACCATTCCACACTGAATTTTGTCCAGGCCATCCTACCTTAAATTTTTGTCCAGATCTTCCCACATTGAATCTTGTCCAGACTATCCCAGATCCAATTTTACCCAGACCATCCCACATTAAACTCTGACCAGACATTCCCACTCTAAATTTTGCCCAGCCCATCCCACATTAAATCTTACCCAGATCTTCCCACAATTCATTTTACCCTGACTGTCCCACATTAAATTTTGTCCAGACCAATCCCATGCTGATTTTTGCCCAGCCTATCCACATTAAAGTTTGCCCAGACCATCCCTATTAAATTTTTCCTGGATCTTCCCATATTAAACCTTGCCCAGACCATCCCACATTCAATTTTACCCTGACCTTCCTACCTTAAATTGTGCCCAGACCATCCCCATCAATTTTTGCCCAGACCTTCCCATGCTGGATTTTAACCCATCCCACATTAAATTTCGCTCAATCCAACCCATCCCACTCTGGATTTTGCCCGGCTTGGGAGCAGCAGGATGCACCCAAGATCTTGCAGACAAGGATATTGAAGCCAGGCAGCACTGGGGACGTGGCGACTCTCACCCTTTTTAACTTCTTTTTATCTCCCCTGTCCCTTTTCCGTCGCAGCTTCCGCGGCCACGCTGATCAACATCCGGAACGCCAGGAAACACTTTGAGAAGCTGGAGAGGGTGGATGGACCAAAGCACAGCCTGCTCATGCGCTGATCCCAGGCTCTGGGGCTTTGGGGGGAGAAAAAACGGATCGGGACTGCTTCTTTTTAGGAGAATCTAACACTGTCCATGTCTGTGTTGGGCTTTGAAATGAGTGTGCTGCTTGTTTTTTCTCCTTATCACATTGGACACTAGAGGCTGGCTGGATCCACTGCGGAGCTTCCCGGAATTCCCTGGGAAGGAGGCAGGACAGGTGATGTGCCCTGCAGGGGGTGTGGCTGCCGGGTGATGGGATATTTACTGTTTCCTTGGATGGTTGCTAGAATAAGTTTATAAATCTCTCCTCGTCTTCGGTCATGGAAATAAATTTTTGCTACCAGGGATTTCAGATCCGAGAGCTTTGCAAAGTGGGTTTGCTCTTCCCCCAAATCCCGGGGCAGCTTTGGGAAGCAGAGCTGAAGGAGCTGCATTGCTCCTGTGGCGGTTTTGGGGGGATTTGGCTGAAAGCCATTGCAGAGTTTCACTGGGAATCGCTGGCTGCTGGGTGGGAGCTGATGCTTGGCAGCATCTCCCTCCCTTTTTCCTCTGTTGCTGCATCAAATTGCCGTGTAAAAAAGGGTGCGGTGCCTCCGTGCCCGCCTCTTCCCCTGCATCCCTGCCCACACACCCGCTGGGAGGGGAAAATCCGCCGGGGCGGGTCCCGGGAGTGAGAACGAGGAGCCGAAAGGGCTGGAGAACGAGGGGGGTCCGCACAAAAGCTCCCGTCCCTGCTCCATCCTCCTGGAATTCAACAGCCGCGTCTCGCACCGCCCACCCGGCAGCTGCCGCTGCCTCGGGCTGGGGGAGTTCCAATGGGAATCATCCCCGTAGGAGAGGAGCTGTTCCCAACAGGAGCCTCTGGAGAGCTGTGAATGGGCTGGGGACGTGGCAGAGTTTGTGTTCGCTGGGATGCAGGTGTGGATCCCACCCGGAGCGGGAACAGTGGAACAAGCCTGGACACGAGCCCAGTTCCCCCATGGAGCTGCCCCATGGCTGGGATCAGGCCAGGCCCTGCTGGGAATGTCACAGCTCCCCACAGAGCAAGAGTCGCTGCTGATCCGTGTGTTGGAGCCTCTGGAATATTCCTTCCAGCTGAGAAGGGCTGCAGGAGAGCAGGAGAGGGCTCATGGCCGCAATTCCAGGAGATTGAGGCACCTTCCTGCCATTGCCATGGGAAGGAAGGACAGTGGGAATGCTGCCTCATTTCCATGGTGACGAGGAGTTGCCACTGGGTTTCCTTAGGGATTAAACCAGCACTCGGAAGTGGGAGGATGGAATGTGGGGTGGGGCAGCCGGTGACCAAGGGCTGTGAGGGAGGAGTGTGAGGTCTGGAGTTGCCCCGAGCCAAATCCTCCTGGGGCAGTGACCCCGTGCTGGCGCGGGTAAAGATCTGCTGTTCTGCTTCAAATCCCTTTTCCCATATTCCATGGATTTGGAGGCTCTTTGGGAATCACCCTTGTCCTTTTGCTGGTGGCCAAGGTGCTGCCGGTGCCGCTCTGTGCTCGTTGTTCGGTGACCGCCTGTGCCAAGCACGGGTGGCTGTGTCAGGACATCTGCCCTGCCTGCTCCCACAGCACCGCGTTGTGCCCTTTGTCCCTTCCCAAAGCAGATTCCAGGCTGTTTTGGGAGCCTGGGCTCGGTGGCTGCACTGGCTCCTTCCATTCCGAGCAGGGAGGTTTGGGAGTTCAGGCTCAGCACCCTCATCTCACCTTCTGGAAGATTCTTTCCCTTTCCACTGGCAGCTCTTGCCATCAGAAAAAAAAAAAAAAAAAAAAAAAAAAAAAAAAAAAAAACACACGCACACACNNAAAAAAAAAAAGACGCCTGCTCCAGATGTTTCTTACATAAAGATCATCCCAAACCTGGATGAGGTGGCTGCAATCTGTCCTTTTCCTTCAGCACTTGACCTTGGAATGAGGAGAAACTTGATGCCATGTGTCACTGAGATCCTGAATAAATCCCACCTTGGCCCTGCTCCTTTTCGTGGAGCTGCTGCGGGGGCCAGGATGAGCTCCCTGAGGTTGTCTTGGAGCTACTTCCAGGTTTCCTTCCCATGGATGGCTCCCGTGGGGTCAGCTCCAGGCTTTTTCCCTGAGGATGAGCTGTGTAGGGTCAGCCTGACCCTGGGGGTTTCCCTGGGGCTCTCGCACTTGCTCTTCCTCCTCAGTGGCATGGAATTGTCCCCAGGAGCTGAGGAATGGCTGGTGGACACAGAGCTGTGGTGGCCACAGGCTGCTTCCAGCTGGGATCAGCTCCTCCAACATATCCAGGGGGTCATGGATTCTCCAAAGTCACCCTGAATTGTCACTGCTGGATTGCAGCTTGGAGACACCTCGTGAGGAGCATCCACACCATCCCTGAGGGATGGAGTTCAGAAGATCCAAGATCCCCAAGTCCAAGATCCCATGTGACCCTCTGGGAAAGAGCCTCCTGCCAGATGAGGATCTTCCCCACGTGGGAATGGGGATCATTTGGGATGGTTTTGATTAAATGGTGCCAGATCTGACCCCATCGCCATGTCCATTATCCCGATGCAGGTACATCCAGGGGGTCCAGGCTGAGGGACTGGCCTTGGTGAGACTTGAACATCTCCAGGGATGGGGGCTTCAATCCCACAGTCTGTTCCATTGTGTGATCACCCTCAGGATTTTAAAATTAGGAACAGAAATCCACATTTTGGAGCTCCCCACATTCCCTCTTGTCCTGCTCCATAGGGAGCCTGGCTTTTTCCTGGTCCCTCCAGGTGAGCATTCCCAAACTGACCCAGCACCTCCTGGATGTGCTCCAGTACTTCCATACCTGTTTTGGATGTTTGTAGGGAGCCCCGAAATGGACACAATGTGGTCACAGTGTGGTCTTAAAGCACTGAAAGGAGAGGAACAGCCTTTTCCTCCCTCACCAGTGTCCATGGGGATTCCTAATGCTCATCCCAACCCTCTGAACCCAAGAGTTCCTTCAGTTTCCCACCCCATAATCTGTTTTTTATCCATTTCTCAGGAACAGGATGGTGCTGGGGTTGCTCCAGCGAGCACAGGAACAAGGAGTGTGTGCTGGGAAGGGGTTGGGACCTGCCCTTGGAAGGATGAGCTGAGCCCACCTGAAGTGTTTGGTCCAAGAAGCCATGGCTGGGATGGAGGGACAGAGCAGGGAGGGGACCATCTCCCACTGGAGCTAAAGCAGTTTGTGGGAACATCCCGGTGTAGCTGGACCTGGATCGGGCTCAGCAGGGAGGAAGAGGCAGGATGGGGCATGGCCGAGGTCCTGTGGGGTTTGTGGGATCAACATCCCATCTGTGGGTGACCTGGAGAGCCACGGAGCTTCCTGCCATGGGAACGGGACCCCCCAGAGCCCCCCAGCACTGCCTGCCCAGGGTCCGACCCCTCCCACCCAAATCCATCCTTGGGGATATGCAGCTGCCAGGAACAGTGGGAATGGGAACATGCCCGGCCTTAGGGCACCCCCTGCCCTGCTCCCCACTTTCTTCTGTGTTTTTTGGGAGGTCACCCGGGCCTGCAGCTGCTCCTTCAGCTCGGTGACATTGGGGTGGGGCTCAGGGTGAGGGTCCTTCCAGATACAGGGCCTGCACTGCCCAGCTCATCTCCAAAAACTTTTCTGGTCCCCAAAAGCTCCTCAGGGAAGGTTGGCCAAGAGGAGTCCCTACCTGAGCTCATCCTGGTGCCTCCCCAGGTGTTTCCTGAGGAGGGGAAGGTTTTTTTTTTTGCCAAAAAGGGGTTGAGCTGTGGTGGTTTGGCAGCAGTGGGGGTCACGGGGTTCCCCTCCTCACCCCTGGGTGAGCTCTGTGTTGTGACCCCTCCTCAGCCAAGGTCACCACCTCGGTGGCCTTGACCAGCTCCTGGAGTCACCCCTGGCGGGGACATCGTGGGTGGGGATCACCCAGCCATGGGTCCCCACTCCCAGGATATCCCATCCCTGGGGATGAGCTGGGTCAGGGCTGGAGGGGGGTGTTCTGCATTTTGGGGGGAACCCAGCCTGGGCCTGCCCCTGGCAAGCTCAGTGCAGGGTGGGGGGCCTGGGGTCACCCTGAGGCTGGGGACACCCCAAGGCTGGGGACACAGTGGTGGGAGCAGCCAGGTCCCCTCGAAAGAAGAGGCTGGAAAACCAGTAGGGTCCAGGGAGCATGGTGGGGAGTGGATTCCTACCGGCAGCTCCACCCCAGGCTGGGGGCTCCCCGAGACCCCCAGATCCACCCAGGAAGAGGCCAGGGGACCCACAGCCCCCTTTCCCCGTGGCTCCAGCCCCCTGTAGAGGCTCCTCCAGCTCTGCCAGGACTCTGACAGCCCGGGGGACCCCCACTGTGGGTGCCAAGGGGGACCCCACAGAGTTGTGGGAGTTTACCTGTATAGTGGGGGGGCTCAGGAGGCAGAAATCGGCTGGGCAGGAGGGTGCAGGCAGTGCCCCACCCAGGATATCTGTGGGTGCTCAGGTTTGGGGGTGCTCCAAGCCCCTGTGGATAGGGGTGCAGGGGGATGCGCCCCCCCCAACGGGTGCAGGGGAACACAGGACCCCAAATGGGGGGGGTCTCTGCTCATCACTGCCACGAGTTCCCCAGGTCCCACCCCTCCAGCAGCACCCCCGACCCCGATTTCGGGGTGCCCTCCCTTAAGGTGGGGTGGGAGCAAATTGGGGTTCACCCCCCCTCCCCCAAATCCTGAGCGTTCCCATGGCAACGCCGGATGCGAGGGGAGCCGCCCATTGGCTGCCG
>VZRN01002596.1:1328449-1366717 GCA_013397935.1 Dasyornis broadbenti | reverse complement strand
CTTCCGCACCTTCCTTTTCTTGACATCTGGGGAGATATGAAAGCAAAGGGAGGGACTTCATCCCATGATTGCTTGGTTTTGTTTTGTTTTCAGCAGCATAACTCATGAAGAATAGTACATCAGATATGAAAAGTTGATGTTATTGAAAATCAAATGAGACTTTGAGACTGATAACAAGAATACTAGTAACGGGCTCAGAAAGCAGGTTTTTGTGGCCGTCATTATCAGAAGGGGCTTGGTGGCACAAGGCTTTGGAAACACAGATTCTAAAGTAAGATTATGAGAAAGAGTTGGATTATAAGGACCTCCAGAGAAAAACAAAATCTCAGAAACGTTTTGCCAGAAGACTAACAGTAGTTTGAAGGATAAGTTTTATAGTTCATAACTCTGCTGTGAATGTTAATGTCTATTGAATTTTCATATATGTTGCACTAGTCCTTGTGCATTGACTGGAAATGTGCTTGCACCCTGGTGCATGGTTCATACAGATGTTTCTGAGATGTAATCTTCTAAATGTAAAACTCTGAAAGCCATAGTCTTAAAAAAATGAATTAAAACCCCACCATTGAATAACGTGTTCTGTGCAAAATTAATAGATTAGATGTTTGTGCTCTGATGTCTCTTAAACTGATAAGAATCAAGGGAGTTTCAACATTGAATTTTGTAAAGCAGTTGTAATGCATTGTTTTTACTGTATCTGCTGTGAAGTTGATTAGTTACACTGTGAAAAAATAAATAGTGCCTGGCTACTTACTTTCTTATTTATTTTCTATATGTACATTCTTTTCTCTTTAAGACCATGGTGATAATGGTCATTCTGGTGTTAACAGTTTTGTACACTGCTTGATATACATCAATGCCTTTATTCGCTTTAATTTTTTTCCTTCCCCTCCTTCCTTTCCCCTCCTCTCTCCTTCCATTGATAATGTGAAAATAACACCAATCATGTCATAGAAATAAAGCTCCGGAACTAAAATTCCACTTTTATAAGCCATTTAGTTTGGGACCAGTTTCAAAGCTAATGAAATATATCCAGCTTGTAATTGCCAAGAGGAGTGGTCCTGCTCTCCTACACAACCCTTTCCCTTCTGCCCTCGCTGGTGTTTGGCTAATACCACTCTCTTTCCCTTTCCAGAATCCCTCATGGCCGTGATGTGTATCTCCCTCTCCTTTATCCTGTCATTTTAGGAAAATTTGTAATGTTCTATTAGATGTGCCTCAGGTCAAGGAGCAGGCCTCATGATGAAAGCAAATATCCAAGGGAAAATCACTCCTCATTATTTTCCTCAAATACATTCTGTTTTCTGGCCTTACTGTCACACCAAAGGATCTGCCTGTAAGTGTTGTCTTCCTCATTTAGTCAGTCCCAGAAAATGTTTTTAATGCCTTCTAAGCTGACTGTAGAAAGATGATAAAAGGGGGATTCAGTCAACATAAAAACTGTGGGAAAGGGGTCAAAGATGTTTTAAGTCTCTGGTAGTTCTGGAAAATGCCACAGATTTCTGCAGCCACTTACACATCCTTTTCAGATTAAATTTAGGGATCCCAGCATTACCTACATGCCCTTTAGCATTGTATGTTATTTTTTCCCTGGTAACTACCCTGATACGATGTTTTGATAGCTGTTACTTAAATTATTAATATCTTTTTCTTTCAGATTGTTGATGTCCTGTCCATTGTACATACAGTAAAAAGAATTCTGGTATTTTGTAACACCAAACCTCTGAGGGTATAATGTTTTGAATGGCTTTTTAGGTTGAAAAAATCAAACCACTAGCTTCCACAGTACTGTTGATGAATGAAGGAATTAGGCAAAGCCTTTATGTACAGACTTCAAAGTAAAATCTGTCATCTATATTTTTAAGGTAAATATTTTTCATTATTATTGTCAATAGGATCAATTTCAGCTATACGTGCCTGTAAGAAGCTAAAATGACTTCATTTCTCATGGACCAGCCAAAGTTCATTATTTTCTACCAAACTGAGACTGCTAAGACTTGGGGTGACACAAGCCTTGCTGACTGAGATTACTAAATGTCAGTGCAGAACCACAACAAGGCAGTCAATTTTAAAGAGTTCCCAACTACTTCATCTTATTAATATCAAAAATTATCTTTTACTTTGTAAGAATTAGTAAACAAATAGAATAATAAATATTTCTTAATAATATAAATTTTATTGTTAGCTAATAATATCTGCAGTAGAAATTAAAGAAGTCTTCTGAAATGTGTATTAGGAGCTCAAAGTATATAAATGAAAGCAGTGGATATTAAAAAATCCTAGTCAAAAGAAGCAACTGCTACTTTTCAAAGTAGTAGATCAAGCTGTCTGTGCACAGTGGTTTTTTGTGAGGGAGTAACCCAGTCCACATGCCTTGAGACTGCCAACAGAGTTTCTCTTGGTCAGGGTGACATCTGCAGTGGTCTCACTTCTCTTTTTGGAAGGGGACTGTAAGCACTGAAGTCATTCCACACAGGTCAGTGAGCAGCCAGCATGGGGTAACACTTTTCAGCCCTGACCAGCTAATGTTGGCTACACACCGGCAACCGAATGTTTTCGTGCTCAGTGGAAGTCCCTGATGGATTGTGTCAGGTCTGGTACTACTCTTCTATTTTCTCATGTCTTTTGTCCTCTGAGAAACACTTCAGGTTTCTTCATCCTTTCTCCTTGTTTCAAGCATTGGCTACCATCTTCTCGTAACTTTCCTCAGCAAATCTGGTTCTCATTTCTTGCATTATAGATCACTGGTGTTTCCTAAACTTCCACTGTACTGTCCATCCTTTTATCTGTTTCTGCACCTCTGTTTTCTTGTTTTCTGTTTATTTCTGGGTTAATTCTCACATTCATAGTGAGAACTGTGGAGGGTGAGAGATGATCACTGTGAAAGTGATGCTGCTGGCATAAGAAATCAGACATTTCCTCACACATCACCAGCAGTCAGACAATGCAGTACATCAGCCTCCTGCTGTGTGAAGAACACCTCAGAGACTTTTGTCCGGTGTAAGTCATCTCATGAGAAATAGAAAATAAGCAGTAGATCTTTTTTAACACCCTCTTAAGTATGTCATAAGACATAAAGGACCAAACATCCCTGAGAATGATTTTTGTTTGTATTGTTACATGGCCCTGCTGTTGAGGTCAGTGGGCTCTCAGCAGCAGAGCCTCCAAAGCTGGTTGGGTTCCTGAATGCTGGCAATTCCTTATGACATGTTTGGATGGATAACCTGGTAAAAGTTCAGATACTTTCCTAAGCTTTCTTCCAGCAATACCTAAAGAAAAGGGGGCACGGTTATCTCAACACTGACTTTATTTCCCTGCTCCTGTTATTTTCTGTAGAGACCACTACAAGAACCCCTGGGGTCTCTGCTCAGAGCATGAATCAAAGGTTTGATATGATCCTTAAGACTTGGAATTTAAAGTTGTCCTTTTCCCATATGGACACTGAATCTGCAAGACTCAAATATTTTCTGTTTTATTTGAGATAAATAATTTTGTGTGACTCAGTTTCTATCTATAAGATGTCAACAGTGGTTCTCATAAATCTGTTAAAATTAACACTGAATTAATGAATGCAAAGTACACAGCTTTTCTTGTAAAGGACTTGTCAGGAAACTAGAACAACTTATATTTTTGAACTTCAGTTCTGAGAAGGAAATATATGGATCTCTTTAGTCAGAACTATACTGATTAAGCAGACAGGCGATAGTTCTGTGCCTGGAACTTTCCTAGGGTAAGCAAAACAGTAATTAATGAAGACAAATCCTCAGAACTTAGCAATTGGGGTTCCCCTCAGGAAGTAACAAGGAGCAGAGCTATCTGGCTAGTAAATTCTGAATCTGAAAACTCTCTGGAAAGAGGTGTGAAACTAAGAACTCTGATATCTTTGTCTTGTTACTAATGATAATACACAAGAGCAATTTTATCCTGCTTATCTGTTTCCTGTTTTGCGTCTGTTGCTGATAACAAAGCATGCTATCGTAATACTGGGCTTATTTGTAGTTTGTTCTTCAGGCAGTATTGGAAGACTCTAAGACCTTCATAGTTGCAGTAAATTAAGCTGTAGTCACCAATATAGCTCATCACTGCCCGAGGTCTGAATGAGTGGAAAAAAAAAATCTGTCAGCCAATATATAAAGTTAATAGCAAAGTTTAGTTGCTGTAGTGAGAATGCTGGTCTAATTTTATTTAAAAGGTGACAGGATCAGAGTCTCGGTATAAGGCAGTATTGCTCCTCTGCAATCAATAGAACTGATTTACAGCTGCAGCTGCATGACTAAAATTATTTTATAACTAAGAGCTGTATGTCCTGATGTGACTGAGAAGTATCGCCAGTGTTTTGCATCAAAGTAGTATTGGGTTTGGAATTACAGCCTTCGCAGCACACAGTAAAATCACAGTGAAATCACATGGCCATGATTCAGACTGTCAGTGAGCATCAAGCACTGTTCCCATCAGAAGCTGCACTGAGTACATACATTTGGTGGCTTAACAACAGAGTTATCTCTACTGAGAACTGAGTTTGAATCCCTGCATTTAGAATTTCTACAACAATGTGCAAAAGGGCTTTGAAATAAAATTTGCTAAAATATTTTCACCATGTAGCATTTGTTAGGCTAGAGATTTGTTGCTACCTTCTGATAGCCCAGAGTGCTTTAAAATTCTAACATAATTATTTAACTAAATGGGAAAATCTTGTTAGAGACAACCTTCACATTTCCCAGCAGCAGCAATGAAGATAAATGTGAGTGTGTTATCGTCACAGCATTCCAAAAAACACATTAAGGGAAGTGATACATCAAAGCTGACGTGTCCTACAGACTGCCGGGGATTAGTGGTCAATAACTGGGCAGCAGGGCCAGAAGTGTGCAGGCAGCCATGGCTGGTGCCCTCGCTGTCAGAAACAATGCCCTGTAACAAAGGCAGCAGTCAGGAACTTGTGAAAACTTGGAATTTGTGAAGACATTAGAAATTGCATTTCTGAACCATTGCCATGTATGGCCATGGGTGCCACCTCAAGCCCATGTGCTGTCTTGTCCCTTAGAGGCGGAACTCTTTGAGGGGAAGGTGAGCCTGGGCACCCACAGAGGCTTCTCCTGCCCAACTCTCCTGAGCAAGTCACTGTTCTCTACTGGATATGCCTGAGTGATCCTCCAGCCCTTTGGGTGAAGCAATCAGATCTTCTGGGAGCCCTGGAGTGAGAGGCCTCTGTGTGTGTTGTGTGCACGCTTTGGGATGTTCTTGTTCATGCGGTCACAACATTCCTGATGGGTACACTGAACCTCTGACCAGTTACCTTACATTGCAGTGTCTCTGTTGGTGACCCCCTCTGTGTTTGCTCATTTTGGGCATTGGCTTTAATTGCACATTTGACTTTTTTCTCTGTGTGAGGTTGTTTTTATATGCTTTCATGACAACTCTGCAGCCTTTATATCCTGAAGCATTTCAGTTTGCTCCTCTCCAGGAGCAAACCTCTTAATATCTCTGTTTAGCACAGAGCCAGTACCATCCTATTGCTGCCTTAGGAAACAGGGCAGGAGCCACTTTGCCAGACATTATTCTCAGAACTTGATGAAGAACATCAATGTAATTTCCAGTTATTGCAAAGTCCCAGTACTTAAAGGGGGCCTAATAAAAAGAGGAAAAACTATTTCTTGCAAGGGCTGATAGTGACAGGATAAGTGGCACTGGTTTTGAACTGAAAGAGGGCAGATTTAGATTAGATGTTAGGATAAAATTCTTTACTCAAGGGGTGGTGAGGTACTGGAACAGGCTGCTTAGAGAGGTTGTGGTTGCCGCACTCCTGGAAGTGCCCAAAACCAGGCTGGAAGGGGCCCTGAAAAGGCTGGTCTAGTGAAAGGAGCCCCTGCCCATGGTAGGGACTAGGTGAAACTAAATGATCTTTAAGGTCCCTTCCAACCCTAACCGTTCTAGTATTTAACTATAGTGGAGGGAACACACAACAGAAATATTCTTAGCTAACTCCTTCAGAAGATATGTTTGCTAATGCTGTATGCATATTTTCTCTTGAACTCTGTATTAAAGACATGTTTTTACTGTTATAAGCACTGCTTAGACAACATTTTTTACCACTCTTCTGAACTAGCACAGATTCTTTATTCACTGATACAGTTCACTTTTTCTAAACAACTATAGATGTTAACAACTACTTAGCTACAAAACTAGAAGTCATAAAATAATTAATGACTTTAAAAGAGATGCAAGTGATTGACAGTCCACTATTGCAGAATAGCCTACATGGCTAAAATGCACCATTTAAGGGAGTAGGGGCACCTGCTACAATTCTATTCTTGATACTTTGTTAAAATTTAGTAAACGTTTGCAATGTTTTCACATTATTTTTTCATAAGTCTTTTCCCCCATTGGTTTGTATTTTGACTTTGTAAATATTTTTCTCACCTTCAGTACATTATTTCAGCAGGGTCTAGCATCTTCTGATACCATTTCTTCCCATCTCCCATTTGCATTAGAGATTTTCATGATTTTGTTCTTTCTTGTCTCATCTGCCTCTCCCTGCCACCACATTTCTCTTTGGGAAACTCAGGTGCAGCACCTGAACTAATACTCAAAGAACTCCATCAACCTATACAGTGATGCTTGCATTGCTTTTTGAGCTATCAACCAGGTAGATAAACAGCTCAATATTTCAGGCACACAAAGTTCAAAGATAGATAATCAGGCAGAACTGGACCAAGAAATTATGACCTACCACTAAAATAAAATTTAAGTCTTGCAATTCTTGTTTTGTAACAAACAAGGCACCTGCAGTATCTCTTTTGATCCTTGCTTCTCAAAGCATGACAATGAGGGACAAAATGGATGAGTTCAAAGTAAAATTTGGAGTGGTTAGAGGAACTGATGTGAGTTCCTCAGGACCCACTGGCATTATTAAGAGTGCTGTGCCATGCTCTGCTGAGATGTGCTTTCCTGAGTGTCATGATCCTTGGTAAAGCTTCTTTCCTAGAGCTAGGTGTAGTTGCATCCTGACTCAGTTCTGTGATCAGACAGAGAAGGGAGACTGGGACAGGACCCAAATAAACTCTTCTGCTTATCTGTTGATTTCTGTGGGCAGTAGGCCCAGGTGGACCATCAGCCTGGGAGCTTCCCAGAGGTCCAGCCCAAGGCTTGTGGTGTGCTGCAGTTATATCTGCCCCATGTTGGCATACACAGCCTCAGTGCTCTGCTCTGCTCTGCTCTGCTTAGTGTGAGTCTTTCCATCATCTCTGCTTAATGCAGCAGGGAAACAGGAAGCTTTAAAACCCAACAGGCAGACTTCTCATTATTGCTTTGGTCTCCTGTCTCCTGTGAGAAAGGTAGTGATGCTGTCTGCTTAGAGACTAATGGCTCACAGGCAGGAAGGAGGCTATTATCTTTCTTGCCCCACACCGACCACACAGTCCATATTGGCTTTTTTCAGGGTTAGTTGGTGAAATACTTCAGAATGAAACCAGAAATATATTTATCTGAGAAAATATCTATATTCTTCCTGCTTGGTGAAAAATTTGTAGAGTTAATTTGGCAGAATATCTCTTGACCAGTGCTATCAGAGAACACAAAATCATGTATTTTACCTTTCACTAAGACAAGTTGTGTTTTACTCATAAATTTGCCTCAGTTTTACCAGCACTGCTCTTTCTTCTCTGTCTTAGTGTATTATCTTGCCTGTCACCATTTTATTTTCAGACTCCTGCTCTTAAAATACCAATCAGACAGCTTCATAACTGAACATTTTAAATGGATTGCAGCAGAAAAGTAAATGAAAATCTGCATTTGAGGCCTTTCCCACCCCTTGAGGCTCCACATAGAGAAGGCAGAAAGCTTGCACCAAGCTGAGATTAACCTTTCTTTGCTTTGTTTTTCTAAACTTTTTGTGTTCTCAATTAAAAATATTCCCTTTGAAGGCTTTCCTTCATGAAAGGGATTATTGCTTGCCTGAGAAATAATAATTAGCTGATAATTTAGGCTGAAAATAAACCACTAGTTCATGATTCATAATCCAGCAGGGAAATTATAGTTGCCTGTAAGGTAATCCAAAGCTGCATTCTACAAGCCATTATCTCCTTGGGGAAAAGCTGTATGAAGGCGATGTTTTACCTGGAGACACTTTCATTGGGAGATGGAAGGTGAGGGTTCCTCCTTGTTCCTTTTATCTACTCAGACAAAACTTTCCAAGAATAGTCTCTTCACAGTTTCCTTCTACAGGGGCATTTCCTCAGAAAGAGGAAGCAATAGAAAGCAGAAAGATCGAGATCCAAGCACTGAAGGAGATGTAAAAACTTTAAATGTCAGAGGAAGACACTTTAACTTTCAGTGCATCCCCAGATGATGTACCACCCAGAGTGATGGCGAATGAAGTTAAATCCAGTTGGCAGTGGGTCACCAGTGGTGTTCCCCAGGGCTGGACAGGCTGGATTGATGGGCCTAGGCCAATGTCATGAGGTTTGAGAAGGTCAAGTACTGGGTCCTACACTTGGTTTACAGCTCCAAGCAGCACTACAGGCTGGGAACAGAGTGCCTGGAAAGCTGCCCAGTGGAAAAGGACCTGGGGGTGCTGGTGACAGCAGCTGAACATGAGCCAGCAGTGCCCAAGTGGCCAAGAAAGCCAATGGCATCCTGGCCTGGATCAAGAATAGTGTGGCCAGCAGGACCAGGGCACACTATTCCAGGTATGGCGCTGGTGAGGCCATACCTTGAATCCTGTGTCCAGTTCTGCGCCTCTCAGCACAAAAGTCATTAGAGCGAGTCCAGAGATGGGCAACAAGGCTGGTGAAGGGGTTGGAGCACAAGTCTTGTGAGGAGTGGCTGAGGGAACTAGGGGTATTTAGGCTGGAGAAAGGGAGGCTCAGGGGGAACCTTATTGCTCTCTACAGCTGCCTGAAAGGAGATTGTGTCCAGGTGGGGGGCAGTCAGTTCTCCCATATAACAAGTAAGAGGACAGGACAAAATGGTCTCAGGTTGTACCAGCAGAGGCGTAGATTGGATCTTAGGGAAAACTTCTTCATGGAGAGGTTTGTCAAGGATTGGAACAGCCTGCCCAGGAAAGAGGTCGAGTCATCATTCCTGAAAGTACTTAAAAGATGTGTAGAAGTGACGCTTGAGGACATGGTTTAATGGTGAATGTAGTAGGTTGACCTTGGCTGGATGAAATGCCTTGTGCCTCTGTGGAGAACTAAGCTCACCCAAAATGACCAGTTCTTGTTTGGAGCTGCACTTCTAGACACTGATTTAGGCTAAGTCTGGTGCAACAACATCTGTAGAACTAATTAGAAAGGGCAATCCATTCTGTATGACCTGAATGAAACCATCACCTGGGTTAAGTCTATGGCTGGAACAGAAGATAAGAAATAATGGAGTCAGGAAGAACTGTTTTGAACCTTACAGAGTTTACTTTGAACTTAAATTGAATTGCAGTCTGTTTTTAGGGGCTAGATGATTTTTTTCTAATTCTACGCTTCACAAACAGACAAATAAAAGTATAGAAATAGAATATAATTATTAAGGAAGACTTCCTTTACAATTGAAACTGTGGCGTTTGGATAATTTTGTGTGCAGTCCTGCTGAAGATTACCAAACTGGTTTACATTGAGTCTTGATCATATTATAGATTCAACCTTTGGAAATATAAAGAAGTTCATTAAGCAGATACCTGAAGGGAAAGAATCTCAACTGTTGCTGAGCCTTCTCTTCGGCGAGATAGTGTATGAAATTCTATTGAAAATTCCTTAATAATTAAATGTTTAATTCCAGTAGTAGATGACCTGTTTGTCAAGTAGGTTACAGCTGCCTGGGACTGCCTCTAAATAGTAGAGAGGATGGCTGAATCATACTTTTACTGAATTACCCTCTGGCCAGCAAAAGATGTTTCTAAGCCAGAGTGCCATCCAGAGGGAATTTGGTATGCGTACTAGCTTTTCTTTGGGTTGTGCTAGAATAACAATCTTGCTGTTTCTGAGGTAGAAAAAAGCACATGCTGTACATCTACAAACAGGAACTTAAGAGAATTGCTACAGTCTTATTATGGAGACATCTGACTTTAGCAGATTGTTCCCATATTTCTTTTAGGAGTCTTTATGAGTCTGAAGCCAGAAACAAAACAAAACAGAAATTTAGGCATTGTGACATTAATACAAGTGAATCAAGCTGTGAGGACATAGTTTTGGAAAACGACAGCTCTTGTCATTGCAGCATGGCCAGCCTTTGTAATTGATGTGCAGAACAGCCTTCCTTACATGATACTTCTGTTACTTGTATAGTGGAAATGCTAGTAAGCCCCTTTGAAATGTTTTTCTTTTGTTTTGCTGAAGTAACTGGTTATTCTTAGATGACAGGTGAAATTACCCCCTGTGTTTCTAGTCCTTCTGGAGAAAATGATTGTGTCCATGGTGGGTTAGCCTTGGCCAGCAGCTAAACTTCCACCCAGCTGCTTTTTCACTTTCTCCTCCTCAGCATGTGTGGGAGAGAGAAAATAGGAAGGAAAGGGGTGAGAAACATCCTGGGCCAAGATTCCGCTTGCCAATTACCATCCCAAACAAAACCAACTAGACCTGGGGAAAATTGACTTATTGCAAATTAAAATAGATATCAAATTATTTATTTGGATAGGAGGAAATGAAACAACAAACATTAAACTTACACCTTTCCTCCCCCTTTCCCAGGCTCTGCCTCACTCCATCACTCCAGAGTGGGTGGTTACATCAGGACACTGTGGTTCCTCTCTGTTACTCCTTCCTCCTCACATTTTTTCCTCTGCTCTGGCTTTGTCTCTTCAAGGGCTGCAGTTCTTCAGGAGTGTCTACTTCACCATGGAGCACCTTCTCCTCTTCTGGTCTTGGTATTCCCAACTGCTGTTTCTCCCTCTTCTCTACCCCCCTCTACCATCTGTGTGGTGTTTTCTGCCCTTTTAAAAATAATGTTTTCACAGCAAACCCACCAGCTTGTCTTGTGGGCTCAGCTGTGTCCTGTGGTGGGTCTATTGAACCCTCTTCCTGGTGGGCAGTCTTTCACAAATTCTTAGCTGTGCCTGAAAATTTGACAAGTAAACTTTGTGAAAGTATTCTGGAACATTTTGTGTTGTGAAACAGTCATGGCTACTGAGAAGACCATTCTCCCTCTTGAAGTCCTTCAGGACCCAAGGATGGTTGTAGAAACCATACTTTCCTCATCACAGGAGGTTAAAATTCAGTCATTTATTTTAATGAATGACAGTTCCAGACTGAAAATGTAGTTTTTAATCACAATATAGCTAATTTTCTCTGAGTCTCAGTGATTTAAACCATTTATATAAATCAGTGATGAATTAGAAATTCTGCAAGTATAACTCAGAATTTAGAGGTAAATTCAGTCAGTAAGCTGCATTCCTGTGACCAATTTATATAGGCTTTTCATACTATTAGATCATTCTAACTGCTTGAGCAATGTTAAAAACAGCTTTTAATGTGAATCTACTGCTAGCAAAACATGGCATTAAAGTCCAGTAACTAACTAAATTTTCATTTGGCAAGAAGAATACAATTCATATCACCTAAATAGTTTTTCAGACCACATTGTTTTGATTTCTCCCTGTAGATGCATGGTACTTAGCCTGTTTTATCCATGAATAATCTCTTTCATGCGACTGGATATTTGCTGTTTCAAAGTCCTAGCCTCCTTGATAATGTTTGTTAGTATTATTAAAACATAAACGCAAAATTGCTGCTGTTCAGAGTACACCAGCAGGGAACGGCCAGACTCTTGATCAGCCTGATGCAGAGACGTGCTGATAGCAGAATATTTATTTACCATTTCTAATTCCTAGTCCGCCCCAAAAAGTGTCGTATGTTTTTAGCAGTGATTCAAGCTGACATTTGCATCACATTGCATTATATTAAGCAGCGTTATGGGCTGGAGGAACACTAAGCTATGTAGGTAGAGTAGACAATTTAAAACAGCAGCTCCAAATGAAAGACATGGCTAAGAAAAGGCCCTTGAGGTTTAGCACAGCTGTTGCAGGAGGGTTGAATGGATTTGATCTATAAAGACTGGAAGACACCATTTCAGAAAGATAAGTGGTCTCATCAGCTCAACTAGAGCCCAGAGCTACTTCCTGAGGTGCTCAAGTTGATTAAATCTGCCTGAGAGCTTTTTGCATGCATGCAAAATGGTTGTTTCCTGAACTCCCTGCTAGTGCAGTTATTAAAAAAGGTCTCAAATGAACCAGCCCCTTTTTTTTTTTTTTTTGTAGTATGCTATACTTTCTGTCTTCCGTAAATCATATCAAACCCAAAAGTACTACCCACTGAACTTGCAGCTGACCTCTAACCAGGCTTCCCTATTCTGCTTTGCCTTAGTCTCAAAAATCGAGTAGAAGGTGAAAATCTTTTTTTCCCTTTAATGCCTTGTTCTTTGCTTTCTAGTGAAGCTCGCCATCTTCCAGCTGGCTTTATACTGAGCAGGTCTCGTTATTATTTGCCCCTGTGTTTACCCTTGGAAAGATATTTAAGAAGCCCTGACATGAGCTGTGGGGGCTCCAAAGCATTGCTGTGTTGCAGGTAATGTTACTCAGTGGTAGAAATATGTTTAGATGCTGAGAAATATGTGTAAGTTTAGTGAGTTGTCACAGGAAAAAAATAACCAACTTAGCTCAACAGAGTAATATTAATATTCAGCAACAGTTTAAGCATGGGCTAAATCTGCTCGTTTAGAGATTTGTATTTAGGATTATGTCAGATAAGCAAGAACATATACATATCGAAAGTCATGTGACAAACTGAGGAACAAACTGAGGAGGCTTTCTACCTCTTGTAGACCTTCAGTTGATGATGATGCTGCAGAAGCTGGTGAGCTGAAAGCAGTGAGTTTTGCCTTTCTAGCTACTACTCTCACCAGCTCTGGTCTCCATGACCAGTAGAACTTTGCTGACCTCACTCTGAAGATGACCTGACCAAAATAAGCCAAAGAGGTATTTCTACAGAAATTATTAACAGAAGATTTGAATGTGAAATAGGGATTCCTTGCTCCCTTGTGTCTCCTTTGCCTTCCCCAGTCACATTTATTTTCTGTCTCCATCTCTATTTGCATTGTGCTGACTCTTTGCCTGGCAGACTGAGTTTCTTTACCAAAAATGCTTCACTTTTCTGATTAGAAAGGTGGCAAAAAGAACTGTCTTTCACTGGCACAAGTTTGCCAGACCTTGGCAAGGCTTACAGGATCAGGGGCCAGACATTGCAAAAGATTAAAATTCCTAAAGCAGGATTCATGCAGACATTTAATGATGAAATTCAAAATTGTGACCTCAAATTGTATCTCTTTAATCTTGAAGCTGTCTAAAATCACTAAGACTTAATTTCTGTCAGTACAAAATCTATTCTTAGACTGATGATGTATGTGTGCAGCTCCACAAATTTTGTTCCCAGATATATTTTCAGAAAACTCAGAAACTCAGAGGACCACAGCATTTCAGCACAGTAGAAATGTACTTTTTCTGATTTTCACCTCTAGTTCTGTTGTTTTGACCTGTTTATGAAATGCCATCAGATAATACTGGCTACTCCTATTTAGGAAAGGAGTATCAGGGGAGACTTGATGTTACTGGATGTGGAGGCCTGTGCCCCAGGTCAGAGAGGCAGATCCCTTGTCGCTTTGCCATTCCCTTGGATCTTCCCTGTTGGCTCTTGTATCCTAACCCCGCCTGTGTATTGCCCCTATGCCTCTAGACCATTGGCCTCCTTATGTTCTCTCCGCCCCCACCAACCCCATATAAAATCCTAGATCTCTTCCTTGTTCCCTCTCTTCTCCTCATCCCCTCACAAGCATGGTTGGAATAAACTTCTCCCGTGGACCCTTCTTGCCTCGCTGCTGTCGACCATGTTATCAGCTGTCTGGTGTGTGCTTGTAGTGTGTTATATGTGGCAACTTTGCCGAGCAGCTTCCGCTGCTAAGACGATCCTGGAAGGTTGCAGCACTCACTCTACTGGCTGCAACAACTGCAGGGTCCTAAAACTGTATTTCTTTTTCAGGAGGTTTAATTTATGTTGATTTGAGAGTCCTAGAGATTAAAGATAACAAGAATAGAGTGAGAACTCTGAAAAATAGTGATAGAGGCCATTTTAAGTGTCATGACCCAGGTCAACATACTGGACTTGACTTAACTTTTTTGTCCTTAACTTTTTTGCTTTTCAGTTAATTTTGCCACTCCCATGGTGCCCACTCAGTTGTGGACTTGGAGTGTAAAGCACATCTTTAAACTGCAGCTGCAATAACCGATCTTTCATTTTGGAACAGAGTTACCTGGAACTTGTTGGCATGGTGAAGTTCAGTCAGACTGTTTAGAAGAGAGTGTTTCTGACTGAGACAAGAAAAGCTGTGTTTAGCTCCCCTCAACTATGAATTCCCTTTGCATGTCACAAGTTTAGGAGGGCAAAACTACTCTCTCTCTCTGATTATGCAGAAACATCTTTCCTGCAACTGAGCTGCAAAGACCAATTGCTTGCACAGACATTCATTTATAAGTGTCTATGTACCAGCATACAGATAAAAACAACTGATCAAAAGAAGAAACGAGATGCTATTTAAATGCATATTTCTGTGTGCTTGCTTGTTTTCAATTATTAAAGATAATAATCAGATGATAACTGCTGGAATGACAATGATATCGGTATTTAATACTTCCAGTGGTCTTACAGCAGTCAATTTCCTTTTATGTCAATTAGGTACCATGGAAAAAATGGAAAAGAATGCTTAACGATGTGATACAAGTAAAAAAAAAAGCAACAAACCTTCTTAGACATTGTTAACTCAAACTAAATCCTGACTGAAAGAGGAAAAATATGTTTATTTAGAAAATGATAGTAGATAATAACTAATTCTCATTAGAGAAGAGGCTGCAGTTAACACTCAGACCTTGATTTCAAATTTTATGTGAATTTTTGTGAGCAGTTCACAGTAGGAATAGTTACTGGTAAAGTGCTAAGAAAAACTTGTAAAACACCCTATTAATTAGAAACTTTGGAAAAAGGAGTAGAGAAAAGTTTTAAATCTTGTATTAAATTTCAGATTAAAGGAAAATTATTATTGTGTGTTCTGGGGGGCAAAGGGGGCTGCGGTTTAGTTTGATGGGGTTTGTTTTGTTTTGTTTTCTTTTTACTAGACCAAAGTTTCCTGCAAAGAAATTCAAGCTTTGTGCAAATTTTGTCATATGTGAAAGCATTTTCTTCACCAATAGAATCAGTATTTCAGCCCTCTGGTGAAATGATCACCACTTTGACCATTGATGGTGTTAAAATTTAACATAGAGTAAATAGGAGTAAATAGATTGCATCTCCTCACTGCATCTGATAATGGAGGACTAGACTGTTTAAAGCTGATTGGGAATTTGGCCAACTGACTCCATCCTGTAGTGAATAATGTGATTTGTCATTCCGTGTCTATCAGCACGTTTATCTGGAATGTCTTAATCAGAAAAGTCTGGAACATTTTACACTATATCTTAGAGTTCTTCTTAGTAAGTGCTTTTATATTGGTACCTATTTAGAACTTCTCCTCTGTAGTTTGTATATGTGTAAAAAAGTGACAAGGCAGTGAGGGAAAGAAAGAACAGGAAGTCCTGTAAAATTGTGTATGCTTCATTGGTGGCCATAGAATAAAGAAATAAAACAGTAAGAATTTGTGATTTTAATTAACTACTATTAGGTATAAAAATTTGTGTTCTAAATTTACTATAAAACAAGAACAGAGCCTTTTCTTTTTAGAAAGGCAAATGTTTTGTCTGCAAAACAGACAAAAGTTTCTAAGTTCAGTACCCTAATTTCTCTGCTCCATGACATTTGCAAAGTGCAAATGGTAGACTTATTAATAAGCTCTAATAATTCATCATGGTTGAAATCACATGATTTAACACCTCAGCTCTAAGAAATCTAGAAAAAAAAAAAAAAGAAAAAAGCTTTCAGTGCTGGTCAGAATGAGCAAAATGCAATTGGTATGTAGCAAGTGTTACGCTATGGTACTTACACTTTGAATTTGAATCAGCTCTTATTCTCCTGCAGACTCTTACTTGAAATTCAGATTCTTAACAAGATAGTCAGGAGAAACAGAGTAGCATAGATTTGTGCCTGTCATTCTATTCTTGTTCCACAAGCAGTGGTTACTGGACAGCTGAATTAGCAGTAGAATAAAATCACATTCTTCTGAAATAGTTCAAGGTACAATGCCTTTAAAGCTCTAGCCACAATATGCAAGAACAGTGAAATTGAAAGCTCTCCTTAGATGTTATTAATAACATTTTGTAAAGTGGGCTTTTGGGTGGGAAGAAACACTTCAGCAGTACTGGCAAACTGTTGTGATAGGTGTAAATAATCAAATGCTGGGAACAGGGAGAGAGAGAGAGAGAGGTTACCCTGATGAGTCTTCAGTACAGGCTTATCACCACAGCAGGTAGCAGCAGGCATCAACTTGAATTCAGCAGAGATTACAGAATCATGGAATGGTGTCATGGTTCAGGAATGGTATTCTCCAATTTAGTGCTCTCACTAAAACCAGGAAGCACTTCCCCCCAAGCCCCACTCCAGTTGGAGGCACTAAAGGCAAAAATAATGGCTTGAGATAAGAACAGTCTACTGGAAATAGCAATGAGATAAGAAAATGAACAGTAACAGCAACAATAATAATAACAAAATGTATACAAAAATAAATAATTTACAGAAGGCACCTGACAGTAAATGATACCATACCTCTCTGTTCATCAAGTTTTCTCAACTGGGAGGATATCCCTGTCCTTGGAAGAGAGAGTCCCTTCCACCCCGCCGCCCCTGTCAGTGACATGAGATGGTATGGAATAACATCTAGGCCCTGGACATGCCCTCTCCCTGCTACTGCAAAAAAATAACCCTGTCCTGGCCAGAACCAAGACAAATGGTTAGGTTTGGAAGGGACCTTAATGGTCATCTAAGTCCAAACCCCCTGCCATGGATACGGATGTCACTCACTAGACCAGGTTTCTCAGGGACTCATCCAACCCTGGTCAATGTGTTCCAGTGCCTTACTATCTTCTGGGTACCGAGTTTCCCCCTAACATCTAATCTAAACCGCTTGTCTTTTTGTTTAAAATCGTTCTCCCTTGTCCTATCATTATTTGCCCATGTGAAAAGTCACTGTCCCTCTTCTTCATAGGCCCCCTTTAAGTACTGGAAGGTTGTAATGAGGTCTCCATGGCCCCTTCTCTTCTCCATGCTGAATAATCCCAGCTCTTTCTGCCTTTCTTCATAGAAGAGATGGTCCATCCCTCTGAATGTTCAAGATGATTCAAGATGCTCAACAAGAAAATGCTAGAATCTTTCCAAAATTATTTTGACCACTGCAAACTGTACTTTTACACAGCAGACGTGTCATGATAGTGATGGCGAAAGTCCAAAAACTGGTATAATTAATGAAAGACATTTATTTGGAAATTCAAATCATGCAGTTTACTTTCTTCCTCCACAACCGTTCTTTTCCTTTTGATTACTTACTTCTGCATCGATAGCTTTTATTAACTAAATTTTAATCTTTGGTGTCATTTCCGTGTACTGTTGGCCACGAAATTACTGATGCATTCCTTGAAGAAAGTGCTGTGGCTTGGAGTGGAGGGGCAGAAGGTATATTGCTCAGGTTCTGCATATGAAGAGGAGTGACCAGGTTCTGTATTTCCAGTGTGTAGCCTCCCAGATGTGAAGTTGGTGTTGGTTTTCTCTGTTCCTTTTCAGAATTTGTATACAGTATATACAGTCATTAGCTGAGATGGGCAGATTGTGCAGGCTGGGTGGCACATCTTATCCTGTATGATGTGTAACTCTAGACTTGCTAGCAAAATAGCCTAGAGCACATAAAAAGACAAATCATGGAAGAATGATAGCCGGCTAAAGCTGAACCCAGATGAGTTTGGATTTGTTGTGAATCTGTGCCCTAATTTTGTTTTCTACTTGGATTCTTCATCAATACTAAGCTTTCCCTGGTAGATACTAGACTAATGCTCTGTTCCCCCTGTTTATATGAGGAAAGCAATCCTCAGCTGTTTAAACATGCAACTGCTGCTGGTTGGATTGCAACAATAATCTGACTGAAGTCCTGTGTGCTTACAAAATTCTAGTGCAGAACACTGAAATAAATATTCTTAGAAAAAAAACACCCAGATTTTTTTTTCGCAATACTTCCTGTATTTCTCCTCTATTGACAAAACAGTTTCTTAGGCATAAAGGTCAATAAAAAAATCTAGTCTGCTTACAAGAGGATGGCATCTTCTCCGAAGTGACAGAATAGAAAGGAAATGGCAAAGGAAGTCTCCTTGGGGACGGGAAGGAATAGACCATTGCAGAGACCATACATAATTTTGGATCCAGGCTGAGTGTTGTGATTGAAACAAAGTTGCAATTAGGCAAATTTCAGTTAGGTCTGTTAAGATTAATTAAACGTCACCATTTTGCTGTGAATAATCTTTGTAAATACATTATTTTCTGAAAAATCACTGAAAAGAAACATGGACTTTCCTAAAATTGAAAGAAATGATTGTTTGAAGTTTAGAAAAATGAGCAAACCATAAAAAACAAATGATAGAAACTACTTTGTCATAAGCTAGAAATAAAAACCATAACAAATTCTTATCTGCAGTTAAAGATTAATGAAAATAATTCTTCTTGTCAAGTCTTCTGAAAGGGATAAGAACATGCAAAATATCTGATCTCTCGTTATGCAGCAGAGTTACTATTAACAAGTCTGTACACAAAAAAAGGCACTGTATTTTTTTATGTCTATTGTTCTTTTCACTCCCTTCTGATGTACCTTTTTTTTTTTTTTTTAATCTCTGCTATTCTTTTCTCTCCCTTCTTATGTATTTTTGTCTTTATCGTCTTCAGGAAGATGGGAAAAAATACTCTCAGCATTCCTTAAACAACTAACTTCAGAGAATGACAGAATCGCAGAATCCTTAGTGTTTGAAGGGCCCTCTGGAGATCATCTGGTCCAACCCCCCTGCCAAGGCAGGGCCACCTGGATCGGGTCATACAGGAATGTGTCTAAGTGGGTTTGGAATGTATCCAGAAAGGGAACCTCCATGGCCTCCCTGAGCACCCTGTTCCAGTGCTCTGCCACCCTCAATGTAAAGCAGTTTTTCTTCATGCTGAGGTGGAACTTTTTGCATTTTATTTTATGGCCATTACTCCTTGTCCATTTGCTGGGCACCACTAAAAACAGTCTGGCACCATCCTCAACACCTGTTGTACATGTAATAAAGATTTTAAATGTATTTAGTGTTAACAGTGATAATTTGCTAACAGCCAACCATATTAAAGTGTCTCTAATTAATAAACATGCCCAAACTTGCTTGCTGTTGGACCTCATACACACCTGTCAATTATTTGGGTGTCATTTTCATTATAATTTTCATAGTATCTATAATATGTAGCATTTTTTTATCTAGAATTCCACATTTGTCACTATAGTTGCCCTATTGCCTTTGTTAGAGCAACCATTGTATCATAGTGACAGGATTTCAGTTGTAATTCTTTTGAGTTTTAAAGAATGTAACTGCTACATTTATCATATAAAGTTCATATCCCAAGATTCACAACTGCTCAGCAATTAACCCTGAACAGTAGAGGAATATATGGTACACTCTCATCTCTAATTACATAATTACAAATAATTATCTAGAAAAAGCTTCATAAACACCTGTGTACATACGTATGTATATATAATTATGAAAACAGAGAGAAATCTGTGAGTTTAATAATTTATGAAAAAAATACTGTATTAAACCCAAATTCTATGATTCTGTGTAGTTCTTCATATGAAGAAAAAGCTTGATATGGAGCTTCTCATTTATATGGAGTAAGAAAATTATTTGCCTTTCAATTTCTATCAGATGACATTATAAACATATAGTCGGTCAATAACTGTAATTTCATTGTAACAAGTCATATCTGCTTGCATAATTGTGATTATTGTGGAAAAAGTTAAACTGTCAAACACCAATTGCACCTACTCAACTGTGTCTGTATTTCTGTTTGCCCAACTGCAAATGAACTGTTGCAATTAGGGTCTTTTATGTCATCTTAAATTAATCTGTGCTCATCATCTAAAAGGCTGAGGTTATAACTTTATGATGCAAACTGACCTATACTTTGCCTTGGCAGTTCCAGTTCATTAAAACAATGTTTTCATCGTGATCTATTTGAGTCAATAAGCCTTTGTACCAGTAAAACACAGTATTCATCTAATCCTCTCAGCAGTACTGCAATCCTTATTTATGATTAATCAGACTGCTCTGCAGAAAGTAGATTCATGCCAATTACATGCTGCCCATTGCATGAAATGTCTAATTAAAGTTTCCTGTAATAATTTTAGCTTGATTGAAGTCAACTTGTTAGCAGACACATAGTCAGGGTCATTCCAAGACCTATGTAAGTCCCAGGAGGTGTCTGAAACATATTTGTCTCTGACTCAGTTTGCATTAAGCCACTCTGTAAGGCACAAATTCAAAGAGAAAAGGTAGGTCTAAAATCATTCATGTGTAGAAAATAAAATTTTAAAGTACTTTTAGGTAGTATAGCATAATCTCTTGCTTTCTTGGATTTTGTTGCTAGCTCTCCTAGGTTTCCCTGCAATTTAGGAATTTCATATTTTACTGTTGTTTATATTGTGACTTGGCTGATGGAAAAGCTATTGGCAATTTGCATTCAACTACATTACAATTATGATCAATATAAGCATAAATATGGTTGGCCTTCTACCTATGAAAAGGTCAGGAGTGACCCCGGGCAAGTGAAACTCCTTCTCTGTTGTTATGCACTCTAGAAGTGGACAGCATTTGTGAAAGTCAGCTTGTCCAGATTTGTATCATTAAGGTGGCAGTAAGCAAAAAATTGAGAAAATTTTTTATTCTTCTGTATTTTGTAAGCGATTAAAAGCCATTTAAAAAAAAATTCTTATTATTTTAGACTTAAATAGTACATCTTTAAATATAGCTTATATAGCTAGAGGTATAGTTCATCCTGATAAGGCCAGAAGAACATCAAGTGAAATAATTTGCCTTTAAATGAGCATATCCCATTGATAACACACCAACAGTTATGTAATAAAAGCAGGGACAATTAAACTTAGTAGATTTAAACTATTATATTGAACTATATTACGTGGTTTGTGGAAAGAACATGACATTTAATGTAGTAATAATAATTTTCCAACACACAACTCATTTAAATGGAGATAGATCTAATAATAGTCAGCAAAAGTGGCTTTCCTAAAGCCTGTACTCCATTTCAGTTTCACTGCCTGGAGCTTATGAGGGATGGCATTTCAACATCCCTTTTCATGGCCTTTTCAGGAATAAAGTGGCATCTCATTAAGATAAGTAGAATATGCTGCAATGAGTAGATTATGGTAATTTCTGGGAGGCTGCAGGTATGGAGATGTCCTAATGTTCTCTATGCTTGTTATTGAGAAGTTGAAAAGAGTGAAACTTGGCTTTTCTTTACATTTCATGACCACCCTTACAAAGAAACCACACCTGTCCTCGTAGTGTGCAAACATTACGGACAACTTCTTCATGTTTTCAGTAATACCCTATAAGTAGAAGAAAAAGCAAAGAATAAGCAAGTAGACAGCTGGAGGAATTAGAAAAACCTGAAAACCACACTGGGAGCCAGAAGTTCATTGCATTTTATCATAAGGTCTTGGATAGCAATCTTTCTGGATTATTTGCATGACATTGCTTGATCACAAAGTAAGGAAAAGAACTGGAGTGGTGTCCTCGTGTCCTGGTTTCAGCCAGGACAGGGTTAATTTTTTGCAATAGCCGTGACGGGGCATGGGCAGGATCCTGATGTTACTGATACAACCTCACATCATTGCCAGGGTGGGGGAAAGGGACTTTCAATGCACGGGACAAGGGTGTTCCTTCAGGTGGAGAAAACGTGGTGGGAGAGCTCATTGGCACTTGTTTATTTTGGGGGGCTTTTTGTATAAATTATTTCTTTGTCTTATACATTTTGTTATGACTATTTTTGCTGTTATTTGCTCATTTTTTATCTTATTGCTGTTTCCAATAAATTGTTCTTTCCTGAACCGATGATCTTTTCTTTTTGTGCTTCCAGTTGGAGGGGAAAAGGGAAGTGAGTGGTGGTTTTAGTGGGAGTACTAAATTGGAGAATACCATTGCTAAACCATGACAGCCCATCAATGAAAATCTATACAGTCTGAAGTTGGCAATAAACAGATTTGAACTTCCAAGGAATGTGCATCAGTATTCCAGGGTATCAAAGTTACAGTTGTGTTTAGACCTAATTGACTTGTGAGCAATGTGGTAATTGCTTGCAGTATGTTAATTTTTAAAAGGGAAACAGAATCAGGATTCATTTTTTATGTTGCACAAAAAATGGGCCATGGAGGAATTGTTTCCAGCTACTTGAGGCTTATAAAGGAGGGGAACCTTTCCAAAAATAATTTTTACTTCTTTTTATCCTTCTAAAATGAGCAACCAAGAATTTCTGAATTCTTGCTCTTTGGTACCTGCAGAGACACCAAACTGTATTGTTCAGGTTATTGTAGCAAGGACATAGATTGTCACTACATACATGTAGTAAAAGGTAAACCACTTTTTCATCCTTATCCTCTCCCTTCACAGATCTATGGATATATATATCTAAACATTATGCATTCACAAGGTGTCTTTAGGAGATGTTGTCTTGAAAAGAAATGAAATCATAGATAAATCAAAACCTCTTTATAAAAGCAAATGCAAATTTTGCTTTACAATTCTTCAGAAGTGTTCTTCTCTTGTTGAAAGACACAAGGCTGGTGAATAGAAAATGACCTTTCTTTTATGAACCTCTGTAATGAGGGTTTGAAACCTAAGATAAAAGTGTTTCATTTAGATACTTCATGTTAGAGCTGATCTTCACAGAACCATTGTTTACTCTTTACTTCTGAGGTAGAGGCTGTATATTCCCTTGGAAAAAAAATTACTGCAGTCACTTAATAGTTTTCATTTACCCCACTGAGAAATGCAGATTTTTCTCAGGCAATACTTTTTTTACAAGCAATCATGACAGGAGTTACTCTAGGTAAAAAACATAAGCTGTTTTTTTCTATTCATTATGAAGGGGAAACCAAGGCACGATAATATTCCCTACCTGCTTTGCTAGAAATCGGATGTCCCTAGAAAGTTAAATCACCCAAGCTGATTGCAATAATTAATTTCATCATGATAGATGCAGTATTTGAGTTTAAGTAGACTATGCATCATATATTGTCTAGAACACTATAAAAATTAAATGTGCAGAGAAAGTGATTTTTTAAAATGAATGTGTCTATATACATATTTATATAAAGAAGTCATATGGGAAAGAAAATGATAAAATTGTTTTTCCTCATGAGTTGAAAGAAAATGTGTTAGTATTTTTCCCTTTAAGATTTCTTTTCTATTTTATTTTTGCTGTGTGAAAACACCTTCCATGCTGAAGGTTGATATACTTGATTTACCCCTTTAAGTTGAAAAGGTGAGATGAAACACTACAGTGGAAGAGAACAGGTTTGTACATAACAGCAGGAGATTGGACTTGAGCTTGCAGAAATTTTCAGTGCATCTTTGCCTAAATTTGTAATTATTTAAACATATGAATAGTTGCAAAAACCAGCTAGCCAAGCATTCACTGCAGTGATATTTCTGTCTACGGACTTTTACAAGCTACCATCACTTTTACTTGGCTTAAACAGCAGCTGTAGTTCTTAATATTGGGCAGAATAGATGCCAGTTCAGTTCAAGGAAATTTTGGGGTTGAAAGAACTCACCTGGGGATAAAAGAATGTATATAGGGGAAAAAATTGGTTTTGTTAGGCTATGTCTCCATTAACAAGTAGTTTAGGTTAATAGAAGTGGTCTGAGAAACAGTTGGCCCTGAGGACCTGTCAGCCATATTCGAATCATCTTAGAGGTGACACAAAAGCGCTCTTGTCTCATATGCTCCTGGACTCTGTTTTCCAGTTTAGTTTTATACAAAAGAAACGCAGTGAGGCCACGTTCATGCCGCTCGTCAATGCTGATCAAAGTGCAGCAGGTGGTAGTAAGCATAAGGTTTAGTTCCAAAGTGCAGACCTCAGATTCTCTAAAATGCTAGTATAGATGCACTTTGTTTCAGCTTTTAGTGTGACCTGACTAGGTCTTGTTAATGATGCTCTGTAAAACTGGGACATGTGGGTGTTAATTTACCAGAAAAAGAATCTGCTAATCCTTTCATAATTTTATGAGAAGGCAAAGAAAACCCAATAAAATTAAAGGTTCACTTTTTCTCTAGCAAAGGTTAATTTATCATGTAACTGCCAGATATAAAATAAAGTGCTTTGAAATATATCCTTTTATTTTGCAGATTTAATGAATTTATCACTGGCAATCTAAGATAATCTGCGGTCTGTTGCTCCAATAAACCACACTATTTGTGAATCTGTGTTTGTGAAAATTCCTATTGAACTCAAAGTTTTGAAACAGTGAACTGTGCTATTTGTGAATGAGACCAGACTTACAGTGTAACCTACACTATTTGTGCATCTGAGATCTTATTGAATGCGACCAGAATTAACACTGCTGAATTTTTCTAATCGGAAATTAAGCCTAGATGCACCCAGCCCCTCCGATCTCTGAGGACTAACTCAAAAGCAAGAGGGTTTATTTTCTGCCAAATTTCTGTACTCTCAACACAATAGTACGCTTAATCATCTGGACTCTCAGGATGTCATAAAACTGTTAACGGTCTTCTACAGATAAGACATACATGCTTCCAAGGCCGATTTTGGCTCCTTTCTCCTTTCTCCTACTACTAGAAAGCCCCCAAAAGCTTGTGTGTTGAATTTTCTACTTCACTCTAGGCAAAGTAGCATACCTTCTAAAGCAACAGACAAATAACAAAAGTTGATTTTTGAATGTGGGATTCTGACTAAAATGTTCTCAAAATGAAAGTCTTCTGATTTCTTGGAAAGAGCTTCATCTTTCCAAATTAAATAAAAACCTTGAGCTCAGCATGCTTGAGTCAGTGCCAGTCCCATTTACTAAGGTGCCTCCAGAGGCTTTGTCTGTACTCAGAAAGATCAGCTGGTAATTAAAAACAAGCAAACAAAACTGCCTAAACCAAGACTACATTTTCATACTCAGAGTATGAAAACAGTTATAGATAGCTTCAGCTGGAAACTGTTTTAAACTTCATTTGTTTCACAGAGGCTGTCTTGGCAAATAGAGTTAGTAAAAGGTACGTTAAAGAATTATGTTTACAAGCACAATCCCGAAGATATATGGTGTTTTATCTACCAAGTTGACACAGTTTTCTTGTTGAAAACGTAGCAAAATATTCTCAACAAATAACAAATAAGAGCTTCATAAATATTTATGCGGATTCTTGGTGCAGTGTTACCATTTAAATGACAATATTAGTTTAAACTTTTTCTATTGTCTTCTACTGACTGTATTAGAAATAAGACTACTAGATGTACTAAAAATAAGGCATAATGTTGTTTTGATGAACTAGGTGTTTCTTCAAAAGAAAACTAAATTTGGTGAATTTCCAATTTATGTTAAATTCTAGCAAGCTGGCTAAGCTGAGTAATTTGCTTTGTGTGATGTGGAAATTTTAAGGTTTATCATAACTTTGGAGAATGATTGATATCATTAGGGACTGGAACATCTCTCCTATGAGGAGAGGCTGAGAGCGCTGGGACTGTTTAGCCCTGATAGGGTGGTTGGAACTAGAACATCTTTGAGGTACCTTCTAACTCAAGACTGTCTATGATTCTCTGGTTCTATGATTCTGTGATGTGTAAGAGCTGGAACTACCCGAGGACACAGTCAAGAGGCAAGATTTGTTTGCTGCCCCTGTGTCACCAATTGTGACATAGTGTAACTTGCTACATGTTCAAGCAGAATCTGCTGCCTGTGGCGTAACAACAGGTCACCAGAATGCCGGCACGGATATGCAGCATCCTCTGAAGGCGTTTGTTTTGCTGGTACTACATCAGGGCACTTACAATCATGAGCAATTGCCTACCTTCTCTTGTTGCCTCCTCGCCTGGAATAATTGTCATTTGTGGCTTGATTGCTTTGTACTGCATTGTGCTTTTTGACACCATACCTGCTCATGGACAAACAAAGACTGTCAAGAAGTTGAGGGAACCAGGAAAGATTGGATATGATATTCATAATGTAACTGCCAACCCAAATACACCTCAAGAAGACATTGAATTTGATACAGCTGATTTACTAGTCAGGGTGGAGAAGAAGATCAGTCCTGATTCTACTGTGGTGGGTAGCAGGATTTTTATTATTACTATTATTGTCACTATTTCATCTTAATCATTATATTATCAATTTTCATTTGGTTGTTGTTGTTCCACTCTCAATTTGGAGTGGAATTTAACTCTATTTTTAATTCGTCTTGATAGGTAGGACAAACAAAAGGTTACCTTTACAGGAAGTAGTGGAAATTAAAAATATTAATATAAGTTGTTTGCAAAAACTATGAGCTGAGTTCAAGAAGTAGTTAAATATGTCATACATTGATTATAGATTAAGCCTTTGCAAATAGTTCATCAGCTTTGAGAAAAAAGGGAGCTGGAAGATTTCAGACATACATCTTGGAAGATATTAGTCAATTCTAAGTTATGTAATAGATGTTTTATGGTTTTTTGAACTTGAAAGTGTCAAAGGATGGTGAAAAAATTGACATAAAGGCAACGAGTTACTTTCACTTGAAAGTCCTTCTTTTTAATTTTTATTGTTTTGCTATTTTTTTTCTCTTTTATGTTACTGATATAAAATATTTTTTAAAATGTTGTTAACTCTGTAAATGGGAGATCTGAGGTGTTCTGCAGGCATTTGAGATGGTACTAACTTGAAAACTATGCGTATCTTTATAGAAATGGGTGATTTTCCCATCAATATTTCTTCCTTTGGAAACATTCAGAAAGGAAATAATTTAGAAAAAATCAATGGTATTTTGTCTGTGAGCTGTAACTTAGTTCTGTACCAATCAGAAGAAGTTTAGGGCTTGCCTGTGCATTACAGAAAATAATTTGAATAGTGATATTTGACTTCAAATTGGTATTTGTATGTCTCTGAATATGAAGGTAGGCTCCCCAGGGAAGTGGTGATAGCACCAAGCGTCTGAGAGTTAAAGAAGCATTTGGATAATGCTCTCAGGCACATATTGTGATTCTTGGTGTGTTCTGTGCAGGCCCAGGATTTGGACTTCGATGAACCTTTTGGGTACTTTTTAACTCAGCATGTTCTATGACTCTATATAAAGAAAATTCATTGTTTCTAAATTTAACCTCTCTCAGCTGTGTAACCTGGCTGCTAAAACTCATATAGAAGGGCAGAAACATGTATTGGGAGAGTTCCAGAAGATTCCAGACAAGTTTGTACAATTTCTTCTTTAGTGTTTATATTATAAAACAAATTTGTCTGTCCAGTGGGATCTAAAAGTTACTTAAAACTTAGAAAAGTTGAGCCCTGGAGAAACAAAATAGTGTTTATAATAAAATGATGTCAAAACATTTAACTCAAAACAAATAGTATGTCTTCTATTGAGAAACCTATAAAATGAGCCTCTGTATATATAATATAGGTGCATATTTTTATTTTAATCTCATTTTCTCAATAGCATCATTTCTGATTCAGATTCTACTAACACAGAGCATTACTTAATGCATGGAAGCCACTGTTTCATACTGAGTTCCAGAGATGGTAGTTCCACTCCATGTGCATAATAAAGCTGTCTTATCTTAATGGTCTTGCAGTGTGTAAACTTTGAATAGCTATCATTTGTAGGTACTGATGTTTTCTATAATGATGCACTGTAAAAGATAATGATGAAGTTAAATCTTTTCACTTTTAGAACCATTTGTGGTAACATAAGTCGTTTAGACAAACAACAGAAATACTGTTTCCAGTCTATTCAAAGTTGCTGAGTACATTATGAAAATGAATAGGAGAAAATTAATCAGCAACAATAGATGGTAACCTTGCAAAATAATCTGACTTTTCTGTGTTCTATTGTGCAGAACTCTGTAGATAAAAGGGGAACATAACTTGGCATAATGGAAATGGGAATAGCTTGTTTCCTGGTACACACTACCTAGGTATTTTCCTGAGAACTGCAGAGCCTGTAAGAGCTCTTTCTGGTCTTCATGGGGTTTTTTGTATGTGCAAAACCAGACATGACAGAAATCCAGTTGTGGATTGGATTTTCAGATGCTAGCACAGTATTAATTAAAGAGATAGAATAACCTTGAGCTAGCGATCAGTCTGACATATTTTAGATAAAAATAGTTGAGGTGGGGAATATAACTGCTGTTACCAGTACTTACCATTTGTCCACCCTTATAGAAATGAATGCTATTATTTCCTTTTGATTAGAACCGTAAATATGATTATGTTTTAAGAATCAATATTGAATTGCAGTAAGACAGGTAAATGCTCTTCTTCTGGGTCATTACTATCAGAATACTGAAATGAACCTGTTCTTTATCAAGACTTTAGTTTTAATTAACTTAAGTTCATTTGTTTTCACTTATAAAGTGCCTGGAGATCTTTCCGAAAGAGCAGTTCGTGCCTGGCATCTCACCAGAAGTGGATCCTAGCCAAGTACAAATGATGACTGATGCCCAGGAACACAGAAGTTCAGATGAAAAAAGTTATGTTTTGACTTCCCAGTGCTTGCAGAACACTTTATGGATCTTCCTGGAGATAATTTCTGGCACTTCTCAGAAGACAGGTGCTGTGAGATACACCACCATCAGTAAGAACAGAAAGTCCAAGTAGGCAGGAAAAGCCAAGGCAAGAAGGCAGCAAAAGTGAAGTTAAAAAGAGTGAGCCTACCCTGTTTTCAGCTTGGCAACTTGCCCTTCTACAACATTCAGTGCAAAGAACCCTCTCTCCTTTGTCACCTAAGGACTAAGCTTGTGAGTGTGTTTTGCACTGCTTTATTAAAAATTCACTGTGTTTAACACGCATACTAAATGTTTGTGTTTATTTATAGCTTTTTATGCCTAAAAGTAATACACTCACATTGTTGGTATAATTGACAACCAAATTCATTGTTTTAACTACAGCGCAGAGGAAGCTATGGAGAAGTAAATACTTTTATTTTTATTTTTCCTTTTGAGAACTAGAAATACTGATGAAAATAATTATTTTCTCTTAGTGTTAACAAGTCTAAGTCTCCTTCTATTATTTGATGCCTGGACAAACATTCCCATTGTCATCTGTCAAAATGGAGAAGATCAGGTAACAGGTGCCCTAGGGAATTAGCTGACAATTATTTCTAAGCCTAGGCTTACTGTTCTAATATTAAGATGACATGCACCTGTTACTATCTACTTGGAAACACTGCTGCTCTGTTTGAGGGAAAGCTTAATTTTTTGTGTGTTCTATCTTAGCTATGAAGAAGCTTTGTTGCTAATAAGTGGTTAGGCCATGTAAAGAATCACCATTAAAGGTGAATTTTAATAGAGTTTAGTGGCAAGGTTCATTCTGTTACTTACTACATAGATGAAATATATGTAAGAAAATCAGATTAGAATTAGTTTAGAAAGATTTTCACAGAGACTGGTGATGCAAGAGAGTAAGGGTACAAAGGACATAAAGGATAAAAATGGTAAGGGTGCGAAAGGACTTAAAAGCACTTAATCATTGACTAATTTAACCATTAAAAGTTGGTACACACCTTTTCACCATTTGCTTCACTCTCGGGGAGAAATTAAATGAGGATTTTCACATTACATGCTTTCATTTTTATGGTTTATCTAACCTATCAAGCCTTCTTAGATCTGTAGAGACTACCTTGATCTGTGGTGACTACCTTATCAGCACTTTATCACCTCACTTTTCTGTCGCTGGAGAAATACTACTTTGAATGTCTTCCCCCCAGTACCCCAGCCTTCTCAGTCTCAGTCATTTACTTCTCTTACTCTTACCTTTAAACTCCTGACAGGTGTCTTGGTGTCTCATTATCTTTAAATTCCTCCTTTTGCATTTCTATCTTTTACAACTCACACTCTTTGCCAGAAACTGTCAAGGAAAATAAAATGTTCGACCATGGAATTATAAAATTGCTACATTTGGTAAAGACCTCTAAGATCATTGAGTCCAACCATTAACCTCACACTGCCAGGTCCCCCACTAAACCATGTTCCAAAGCACCACATTATTAGTGTCATGACAATAATGCACTCGGTATTCTGCAAAAGCTCAAAATTTGCATAGTTATTTTTTGTGGTTGGTGGTTTGTCTTTTTGTTTTAGTTTGTGTTGTTCTGGCTTTTTTTCCCCCAAAGATATCTTTACTTAGGTATGTAAAAGTGTCTGTTTTGAAACTTTCTGAGCTGCAGATAGACTTCAGAACAATGCTTGTCTCAGAAGTATCCAATATAGTAGGCATAGCAACTTACATCTTTTTATGTGAAGAAATGAATCCCATGCTGACTCCATAATTGCTTTTGTAAACTCACAAGTGTTTTTGAGGGGAAGTGGGTGGAAATATGAAGAGATGAGAGGTGGTTGTCAGTGCTGGCGATGAATGATCAAAAACTCTGTCCCACTGAAAGATAAGGAAGAGGTGATACAGTCTCCTCCTGTATGCTGTCTGACATACTAACCTGATTTGCTCCTGACTGACACTGCAGCAACAGAAAATTAATCACTGGTGGCTGAATGTCTTGCTCATTCATCAGGATGTGGTATGCAGAGATAGCCATTTTGGACTGTTCATTGCCTATGAATAATAATATCTTAAAAAAAAAAAAGTAACTTACTTTTACCCTAATAATAATATAGTTACCCAGTATTAAAAAAAAAAAAAGATAATTGGTTTTTAACCACACTTGGAAATGGCCCCAGGGAAAATGAAAGCTAGTCCTTAATGATTCTTCTTTCAATGCCAAAGATTGCACTCTTTCTTAAAGCAACCTACTTTGCTCTGGTAATGTGTCAATGTTTTCTTCAGTGACTCTATGCTTCACTTTGCTTTCCTTCTCATTCATTCAATACATGTAGAGAAGAACCTATAATGTATTTCATAAAAAACCCCTTTCATAAGAATCTGAAAATACCTTGATGTGGGTAATTTTAATAATTTTGTGGAAGTTATGCCTCTTTCCTCTCTGATTATGAGTGATTATTTTTGTTGTAATGATAGATTAAAAGGTTAAAGAAGTTAGGTTAATGAAAGAGAAAATTTATTTAATGAAAGAATAATGGAATTCCAGATGGGATTTGATACGTTAAATAACATGACTAATTCATAATATCTAAGACCAAAACTAGCAATAGAAAGAGCAAGCATTGAATAAAAACCAACCCACGGTAAGAGCGCAAAACTGTGGCTATTGCTTTATCAACTTCTCAGAACTGGCATATCCAAATTTAACCTCATTTACTATAACTGATCCATGGAAGAAGATTCCTTATCATATCTGTATTTAATGGGAATCAAATAGTTTCAGAGAGGTTTTCAGCTTTGTAAGTTTGCACAACATGGGTCTTAGACTTTTCCGCCTGTCATGGAATATTGAGACTTAGCTCTGACTTGACTCATATACAAGGCAAAACCTGCCCTCTTTCCCCACTGCCCCTTGCTTACTGTCCTCAAACTTGATAGCTTATACTTGACCAGGTTGCTAACAATCTGTGCAGCTCTAAAGGGAATGGCAAGATTATTTCCAGCCTAAATGGCAAACTTCACCAGTACAAAGCCACTGTTAGAGCTGTTAGAACTTGCAAACTTTGGTTTCCCTACAAGGTGTGTATCTCATTCTGTTGCAGAGGACTTTCCTCATGTCTTTCTCTGATTAATATTTTCTCTAATTCTCAAAGAATGTAAAAATTGAGCAAAGAGTTTTTAAAATTTTTTGTTATTGTTTTAATCTTTAATTTATTATTGCCAATTGAGATTTTTTTAGTGTTCTTTCTTAGAGGAAAACAGAAACAACTTGAATAACTTTCTGACTTTGACCTTTATCATTTATTTCTAAGGCTTAAAGATGCTACAGAAAGGTACATCTTATGGTGACTCCTTTGAAGGCAGGGAGGCCCTGCAGAGAATATCCTATGCAGCCTAAGAGCTGGATTCAATGATCCTTGTGGATGCCTTCCAACACAGCATATTCTGTGATTAACCCCTGATATAGTGCATTATCTCTTCTATTAGACAGCTGAAGGATGACTCAATGAATTTATCTTGCAGCTATTTCACAGTCATGATTTGGGCAGCTAAAGCATTTTAGTAGGGTCACATCAAAAACTTTTTCTCACAATGCATCTACATTTTTGCTCAATTCATGACATATCACATAATTTTACTCTTTCACGGACAAATAATTTCACCCGAATTCACCTGAATGCATTTAATAACGTGTTACCTGTCAAACGAGTTGAAAAAAGTGTAGAATTTCCTTCTGCAATCACTGGAATTTGTACATCTCTAATGGATATTAAAGATACTAATGAACACTTTGATAATGCAGCAACACTACTGACTTTACTGCTACCACTTTTTCTTTGTCCTACTTCTTTTTATTCCATTTCTCTACATCTTTCCCTGAATCCAAGAAGGTAAGATGGCAGAAGGTGTAGCCTCCAGCATGCACGTCTCTGAAACATTCAACCAGCCAGTCTTCTCTCCCACTGTGGCTCTTCTGGACTAAATGAGCTGAGTTTATGTCTTCTTAGCTCTATTAGTTCCCTTTATTCTAGGGTGATTTGGTAGATTTACTACTATTCTACCTGGGGCAGGAAGGGTGTTGGTGATCCTGAAGGATCCTGGTACCCTTCAGGATTCCAGGACACGATAATGAGTATTACAAAGGTATGACTGGATATGAGCCTAAAGGAAAGTAGTATCACATAGAAATTTTATTGTTATGGTCCTCCTAACAGAGACTGTCAGTTAATATATTCTTGTCAGTAATTATTCCAAAATAAAACTTTGGGCTGCAGAAAAAGTGACATTTTGAACGGGGTATTGTTCCCAGGTGTTGGTATCAGACTTGCTTATGTGCTGAGAGCACTGACACAAGGCTTAAAGAAAATAACTATTCTAGTTAGTTTGTTCATTCTGGAGAGAAGCATCCAGAGTTGTAAACTGTAATTTAATTTTGAAACTTGGTTATCAGAATCTGAGGTCTGAATTTTTTGTTTGTACTAAGGTTGGTAAATTGCACAGTAATTAAATTTTTGCTGTTATTTACACCTTGGGTAATGATCAAATCATGTTATTCTCAGAAAAAACCCTGTAATAAAATAATTTTCTAGTTTTTCAAGTTTAACAAAACCAATAAAAGATTGCAATAAAAATCATGTACAATAAAAGTTTCCTACTGCTACTTTAATTTGTTGAATGGAATTATCCTTTGTTTGCAAAAAAAAAATTGGATGCAAACCACACCACAGCTCTCTCCATGGATATACTTTTGGCCAGGGGCTTCTCCTTTTCAATTATACAACAGAGTCTGCCACAGGGTTTGAGTAAAAATGACTTATAGGAGTCTGCAAGGTGAAAAGAAGACTCTTTCACTTATTGAACCTAATGAGAACTTATTGTCCAGATCTAGATTTTTTTTTTTTTTTTTTTTTTTTTTTTTTTTTTTTTTAAAAACATCTTTCCTTCTTTAAAGTTTTAATTGTTTCTGTCCACAACACAAATCTGTCTGAAAGACAATTATGCAGTTAAGGTACCACTGTGCAGCTTTATGATTCTGTACAATGGTATTTTAAAATGGTAGTTCAAACTAATAGAGGAGTTACTTTTATTCAAATATCTTCCTTTGGTGTGCCACACTATTATAAGTAACATTAATATTCAAACATAATGCATTATATTTAATTCTATTGCAGGGATAAATCATTACAGAGACTGAGTTCCTTGAAAGGGTTGCCACTTGTCCTGCTCAGTGCTACCATGAGTGCATTTTCATGTACATGGCTGTACAGTGACCCACATATCCTCGCATGTGTTTACAGGGCTCCCAGACAGGGGAAATTATCTTTACATTGCAGTTGGGAAAATTGAGCTAAAAAGCACTGCGACACAATGCATATGGAACATCAGAATTTCATTTTGAATGCCATTCTAACCTTTGTTACATTCACATTAAAAAAACAAGCAAAACAAAAAGAAAACAACCCCTCAAAACCACCAGGAGCTGTCATCATCAAAATAGGCCTGAATGTGGACATTGTCAGACACCATGGGAAACAGCTGAAAGCAGGCATTTTAATAGGATACTGGAAGAGATGTGCTCAAAACTAAAAGTAGTTTTGGGCTACAGTTTCATCTGGCTTGATTTTGAACATATTTTTGAGAGAAAGGAAATGCTATTTTTTTAAGCTTGGCAGCTGTCATGGAGCCGATGTGTGGCTGCTGACTGATGTGAGGAAGATAATAATTTGTAGTCATGGTGTATCATTAGGAATGACAGTGAGTCAGTGTGTAAGCTCTGGTTTCTTGCCATTTAACATTTGAGGCAGAATTGTAACGCCTCCCAGAAAATATAATTTATCTTTTTTTTTTTTTTTTAATTTGCATAAAATAAATACAAGCAAATAGTTCATTTTCAGGAACAAGCCAGTTCAGAACTTGAAATTTTTAAACTCATAGAACTGAGTGATGAAAACAAGTTAAATTCAGCAGAAAATGCTGCTGAAAATTTGGGCCACGTAGACTCGATAAAATTCAATAAAGCTGAAATAATCTGAAAGCCTTTAGACTCTGAGCAGAAGATTTATTTTCTGCATGAGAAGCCAGCATTTCCTTTAAATGTAATTAATCTTATCAGGTCACTTTTGGTTGCTGCTCAGTTACACCACTAACATTAACTTGTGAACATCTGGAACAATTATTCCTTCTTGTTGGCTGAAGAGTGGGTAGCACAAACCTAAGGGAGGTATGACTAAAGACATCAAGCAGTATTGATTATCTACTCTACATAGGATTCCAGAAGCATGTGGGAGGAGTTCATTGCCATAGTGCTCTACTGAAATTAGCAAACAGAATTTAGATTGCACTGTTGGCAAGGGAGTTAGCTAGAAATTTAGAACCTACTAGGCTGTAACTGGCTACTAGTAATCTAAAGTGAAACCTTGGTATTAATTTAATTAAAATATTTTGTCCTACTGTTCTAATCCAAGGTACTCCATTATCTTAGATGATGAGAATTCTTCTGAACATCTGACTCTCCCACACTCCACCCTTTTCAAAAAGACAATGATAAAGCTAGAAAAAGTTCAAAGAGAGGCAAAAAATTTCAGAGAATGATCAAATACATGGAACACTTTTCTACAAAGAATAGCTGGGAAAAGTAGGACTCCTTGCTTAGAAAAGAAATAGTGTAAGAAACTAGTCAATGACTGGTAAAAACACACATTATGGAAAAGATGCAGCTCACAATTTCTTCTGGTGAAAAGTGCAAGCAGCCAGATGAAATTATTGAGAGTTGTATGCAAAAGGAACTAAGGGAAGTGATTCTGTCCATGACAGGTAGTTGAGCTGTGGATCTCCATGACATGACATGTGGTGACTGTTAAAAGTTTACATGAGTTCAAAAAGCCATTAGGCAAATCAATGAAATCTAAAAAGACTATTAAATTCAAGCATATAAATGTTCACAGGGTAAGCCCCTAGCTGAAAATATTGGAGGCTATGAGAGAGTTCTGGGAAAGCCTTGCTGCCCACTTGGTTGGCCTTAATATTCTTCCCCAAAATCTGTTCTTGACCACCATGTCAGATAAGAAATATTAAGCAGAGGGACCTTTGCTTGGATGCAGACAGTCATTCCCATCTAAAAATATTAATCCTGTTGCAAGAAGTCTTTTTTATATTAGAAAACTATAAAAAATAATACAATCGTAGAATATCCTGAGTTGAAAGATCTCAAAAGGATCATCCAAGTCCAAATCCTGGCCATGCATAGGACACTGCCAAGAATCACACCATGTGCCTGAGAGTGTTGTCCAAATCCTTTTTATTCAGACAGGCTTGGTGCTGTGACCACTTCCCTGGGGAACCTGTTCCAGTGCCCAAACCCCCTCTGGGGCAAGAACCTTTTCCTCATATTTAAACTAAATCTTGCCTGACACAAATTTGGGTCATTCCCTCAGGTCCTGTCACTGGTCACCAGAGAGAAGAGACCAGTGTCTGCCCCTTCTCTTCCCTTCACGAGGAAGTTGTAATTGCAATGGGGTCTCCCCTCAGTCTCCTCCAGGCTGAACAGACCATACAGCTTCCCCTCAAGGCCTTCCCCACCTTTGCTGGCCTCCTTTGGGTAGTCTCTGATAGTTTAATATCTTTCTTACATTGTGACACCCAAAGCTGCACACAATATTCAAGGTGAGGCTGCCCATTGCAGAGCAGAGCAGGACAATCCCCTCCCTTGCCCAGCTGGGGATGCTGTGCCTGATGCCCCCCAGGACAGGGTGGGCCCTCCTGACTGCCAGGGCACTGCTGACTCATATTCAACTTGCCATTGACTGTGACCCCCAGGTCCCTTCCTAAGACTAGGAAAAACAAAGCTCTGAGAACATTACCTCAGTATTCCAATGAAGTTGCCAAGTTACTATGTGCTTCACTATCTGCCTACAGAGACGCTTGCACTTCTGAAAGAAAGGAGAAAATAGGTCATCAGACTAGAAATGCTAATCCAACAGCTCTTCTAAGTTCATCATTACAATTGAGGAGCAATTATTAATATTTTAATACTTCATGTAAATTATAGGACTTTGAATGGAGTCAGTGTCACACAATTTTGGTGGTTTATTAGTAATGAGGAGCATGTTTAAATCAAATGTATAAGGCTCAAATCTGGTACTGTTTTCTGAGATACCTCAGCTTAGGACATCCCTGGAAGAAGAATTGGTGATGGAAGTCGTCCATTCATTACTACTGAAGAAACAAAACCTCTATTTCATATAACCACCAATAACTCTTTTCCCCACCTCTTCCATATGCTGAGAGTTTAAAAGATAAATTTTCTTTTCAGAATGCTCTCTGACTCAGAGAGTGCCTGCTAGGTCACATAAGCAGCCTGGGTATTATGCTGAAAGAAGTGTGTGGTTTTTTTTCCCTTGAAAGCTTCACAGCATTCCGGAACATAGAGCATGATTCATTCTTCACTTTGCAAATTTTAATTAAACAGACCCTTGCTATCTAATGATGGGTTTTACCCTTCCTGCTACAATTCATCCTTGCTGATGCCTTGCATTCATGGAAACCTCATTATAACCCTTCTGTTTCACATCTGGTTATCTGTCATGGTATAACCCCCTGCTAGGCACCACAGCTGCTCCCTATGCTCTCCTTCCCTGGTGGGATGGGGAGTAGAATCAGAAAGAAGGTACAACTTACAGGTTGAGATAAGAACAGTTTAATAACTGAGATAAAATAAAAGAAATTAAAATAAAAATAACAGCAACAATTGTAATGAAAAGGGGAAGAACAACAAAAAAATAAAATCCAGGATAGACAAGTAATGCAAAATAAATTGCCCAGCACCTGGAGATTAATGCCTGGTCCGTCCCCAAGCAGTGATCAATAGTTCCTGGCCATTCCTTACAGTTTATATGCTGAGCATGATATTCTATGGTATCAAATACCTCTTTGGCCAGTTTGGGTATTCTGTCCTGTCCATGCTCTCTCACAACTTGTCCACTTGCTCACTGGCAGAACATGGGAAACTGGAAAGTCCTTGCCTTAGAGTAAGCACTACTTAGCAACAACCAAATCACCAGTGTGTCATCATTATTCTCGTACTTAATCTAAAGCATAACCCTGTACCTGCTACTAGGACAAAAATTGACTTTATCCTGGGTGAAACAAGGACAGTAACTCAAAACAACAAGAAAGAAATTAATCTTTGGATGTGATGCTAAATTCTGAAAATTTGGACACATTTCGAAACAACGTCATTTCAAATGAAAGTGTGCAGATCAATACCTCACTGCAGCAAAAAAACCTCTTCTTGAGGAAGTGGAGTTGATTTCAGAAATTAAGATTTTGGCATAAAGAAGTTATTCATTTCAGGCTGACTACAATAAATTGGTTCAGAATGAGCATTTATTACTTCTGGGAATAGGAAGCACTTTGTATTTATTTAATGCAAGGCCTGAATAAATGCTTGTCTCTTCCTGAAGACACACAACACCAAAAGCAAAAAAAAAATTAAAGCTGTCTAAAAGCAAGAAACTCACTGTTCTCCTTTTTTTTTTTTTTTTTTT
>VZRN01002596.1:1308128-1328429 GCA_013397935.1 Dasyornis broadbenti | reverse complement strand
TTTTTTTTTTTTTTGCCAAGGATTCTTGACTGGTTACAAGTAAAACCTTGTTTCCAATTCTCTTGCAGCCCAGAATGCCTTCCAGGATGAAGCAAGTATATGCAAGGAGAAAGGCAGAGTGCACCATGTGCCAATCATTCTGGCTGACACAGCAACTTCATGGGAGCTTACTTCTCCCACTGTATTTTCCATTATAGGTATTTGAAAAAGCAGAGGAAAGATATCTAAGCATTGCGCAAATGAGAGCATTGGGTGTTGCCTTTTCAGCTGGTAAAAATATGAGGCAGACACAGCAGTAAAGGGAAAAAGGGTATTTCACCTCAGTTTTAACAGGATCCTAGGTGCATGGTTTGTCGAAGATGGAAAATACAGCAAAAGCACCCAAGCACCCCACGCACCCGAGCACACCGAGCACCCCCCGTATAATGCGTATACAATTTTTATGGACCTCGAAAATTAGCATATCTATCTAAAATCCCCCAATAAGAAACTTAATAGATGAAGTAACTGTCCCCCTATTCTAGTTACCCCCCTCAAATGAGGTTATAGTCCAGTTTACAAAATGTGTTCCAGAGACTCCATCCAAGGTTGGAGCCTGTAGTTCTGAGATAGTATAGAGCTGTTGACCTTCTACTGTGAATGTTTTGTCTTCCCACTTTTGCAGGACCCCCAAACTAAGCTAAATATCAGACTACAAGAATTATAGGTATGTGGGATTAAGGTACAAGGAATGTGTGTAAAGGGTACAAGGAAAGGGAAAGTGTATAAAATGTATAAAAGGGTGTAAAAAGACAAAAAACCATCAGGCATCATGGGGACACCTGTGATTCCAGTTCACTGTGAGTTTTGTGTGCATTTCTACTCCCAAGTACCTGCCTAACTAACCTGATATAAATTAATTTTTCACCCAATAAAATGTTGGTGTAATATTTAAGGGATGACGACTCAGAAGATCATATCTACTTTGCTTTCACTCAAGAGTCTCCCAAGTAATATTTTTCTGCTCTTACTCCTTTCATGGTTAACAAATTTATGTTTATATTTTAGAGTATTATCTCCTGGGAAAGATGGGTTGATATTAGGCGATGCTTAGGCAAAGTGAAAAAAAGTTCTTATAATCTAGAATAAAGAGAAAATGTACCTGGCATGCATTGCTACATACAGAAATAGGATTGCACTGTGTACTTTTGAGTTATTGCAAACTACAAATAAAACTGAAAGCTTTGCCTAACAAACTCAGAGTGCATATATACATAAAGGTATTCTTAGGTAGCAGCTGCTGGCATAGGTGGAAAATATATTGGCTTTGCATTCCAAATGACGTTATTTATTGCAATTTTCAGTACTGCTTGTAGATCAGTTGTAAGTGAAATATTTAGATCTATTATTTCAGGATGTTAAATTTTTAATACAATGTACCAGTCACCAAAGACTTTATACTATTTCAGTGGGGATTGAACATTACTTCAGGAAATAATCTCTAATTGTGAGGCAGACTTGAAGTAAATATTTCTGTAGTGGTTCATTTTACATGGACTACTAAAGGGGAGGAAGTACTGTTTTGGGTTTTCTTTTTAGTAGAAGCATTGCTGCAGTCTTAACTAACATAACTTTAATAATGTTGCTGTGGTAATGGTTTAAGAATTGCATTTGCTTTTATCTTGCACATGCTAATTCAGAAGTCAGCAGAGATATTTCTAAGTTTATGAAGTTTTTTAAAGTTCAGACCTGAGCCTATAAGTTTGAATTAGAGCACCTGCCAATAACAACTATAATGGATTGGTCACTTTTTTTTCTTCTGCCTTCTCTTTCCTTCATCCCTTTACAGAATTGATGAAAAGTTTTACACCGTATTAGCCTTATAAGGCTAGTACACAGAGTTTTCACATAAAAAAATCTGTCATGTATAAATTAACCTGAATAGCAGCTATATAATTCAAAGGATCCCAGCCCTCTTCAAAGAAAATTCTGTATTTAGATCAGAAGCCTTACATATATAGAATTAGAATTGCATTGTTTCCTTAGTGTGGAAAGCAACCTTAAAAGAGTGTTAAAAATGGACTACTGGAATTTATTCATTTTGCGATTCCATCTGATTGCACATAAAATTTCTTGCTAATAAATTTTGCTAAAGTTAAATAGTAATTCAAATGTGATGTAGTGATCTCTAATCTAAGATATAAAACTCACTGCACAGACTTTGGAATGTTCTGATACGATTTGTCAAACATTCTTCACAACTTTGGAGAATGAAAAATCCAAAATCACATTTTCAGCTGGCAGTACTGACCCCTGGGATACACCATGAATTACAGGCCCTCAGCGAGACACTGTATGGCTGAACAGAACCCTGTAGGACCTGCTCTGCAGCCAGTTTGTTAAAAGCCTTGCTGAAGTCAAGGTTAACATTCACGGCTTCTCCTCATCTACCCAGGCAGACATTCCAGGCTATTGGATAGGTCAAACAATATTTCACCTTGCTGAATTCACATTGACTACACCTCTTAACCTTCATTTCCTCCACAAGGTCAATGACATCCATAATGAGCAGCCATTCCACCTCTTTTCCAGGGGCTGAGATGAAGCTGACTGTCCTGGAATGCCCTGTGTTCTCCTTTCTGCCCTTTTGAAAACTGAAGTGACATTGGCTTTCCTCCAGTTCTCAGGCACCTTTGCAGTTCTCCATGACCTTTCAAACACAGTAGAGTGGCTTATCAATAGCATCCATTCATGTGTTCCATTGGGACCCATGGATTTGCTGTTATTAAGTTTGCCTAACCGCTCTGTAATTCTATCCTACTCTACCAAAGGAAAGCCTTCCTTTCTCCAAAACTTCCTGGTCTCCTGGGCCAGGGATTCTTGAGGTCCAGCCTTAGTGGTAAAGGCTCAAACTAGGAAGGTATTCAGTAACTTCACCTTCTCTGTATCCATTGTCACCAGGACACCAGCCTCATTCAGAGTGGGCTGACATTTTCTGTAGTCTTCCCTTTCTTACTGATGCAATTGAATAAGTCTTTCTGGTTGTGCCTGACATCCCTTGCCAGCTTTCATTCCAAATGGATCTTAGCCTTTGTCACATTCCTGCATACTGTTGATAATATTGTTATGTTCCTTCAAAGTGGCCTGTTCCTTTTCCCACATTCTATACACTTTCTTCTTCTGTTGGAGTTTTGCCAGATGCTTCTCACTCATCCATGCAGGATTCCTGACCCCTTTGCTTGATTTCTTACTCACAGAAATGCACAGATACTGAGTTTGGAGGAAGTGAAGCCTTAATATTAACTAGCTTTCTTCCAGAGCCGTATCCCATGGAATTTCTCCAAGTAGGAGGACCCTCAAGAAAACAAAGTTAGTTCTCCTGAACTTTGGGGTTGTAATCCTACTTACTGCCTCGCTTCTTCCATGCAGGACCCTGAACTCCACCATCAAATGGTCACTGCGACCAAGATGGTCTCCAACCCGTAGCCATTCTTTCTTCTTTAGTACAAGGTCCACACTAAGTGCAGTTGATGAGTAAAAATGCCTTACAAAATGCAGTATTGCCTAGTGTAAATACTTGTAACGAAGTACAGGTGTCTCTTGGTTATTACTGCCTTTATGGCTAGCAGTAGAGAACAACCAGGAACCTTCTAACTTAGTTTACTGAGAAAGTAAACTACTCTAATTGAGATTTTCTGACTGAGTATTTCTACAGATAGATTTTGAGTAACTGCTGTGTTTTCTACCCTGGCTAAGGTCAAGATTTTGATTGTTATGCCTGAGTATGACAAGAAAGTGGTGGTTCTGTGAAGTTAAAAGTGTGAGTACAAATTTCAGAGGTACCCAGGTGACCTACAGGTTGTGTTCACAGACAGTCAATCCACAGAAAAAGATGGAAATAATTTATAGCACCACTTGCTTTCTGGGCAGCTTCTAAATTACATCACACAAGCACTTGTAGATAGGACTCAAAAAGGTTAGCTTTAGCCTAGCAATGTTAATCTCCCAAGGCTTCTCTAAACTCACAGAAAGGAGATAACTTCAGCTAGAGTTAGACTCAGCACAGGACCCCTCATCACAGAATGACTTTTTCCAATCTTGGAGTTAGCATGAAGACATCACTATGGTGTAATTATGCTGCACTAACTGGGCCATCAACACAAGTATTCACAAATCTGTGTTTTATTTTCATCCAAAAAGGCAAATTCTTATTTAAAACTATCTCTTGAAATTCAAGTTGACATATTTTTCACTGATTATCCCAGAGATTTTGTATGTTGTTTTGCTGAGAAATTCTGACAGGTAATAATCAACTTTCTCTTTTACTGTTTGGATTATTTTTAAAATTTAGTTGCTCTAGTTTCCACTCTTGTTCTAGGAAGAATGTACTATTCCTGTTACACCAGGCTCAGTGAGAGACTGAGATGTTAATGGTTAATGACTCAATCAGTCATTTGCAAAAGCAGTGGGTGCTTTGCTGAGGATGAACACAGTAACAGCTCAGGTGCAGAGGGCGTGAGCACTAGGGGATAACCACAACAAATCAAACTTTCTTTAGCAAGAAGCTGGGTTTTGAGATAGATAATGGAAAAGGCTCATCAGAAGCAGATCCTGCAAGGTGGGATGCTTTTTATCACACCAATGTCCTCCCTTACGCGAGTGACTCAGTTGTAAAACTCTTCCCCCTCGAACTGTTGACAGGGGGAAGGTATTGGGACATTCACATTATTCATCCCTTCTGATGGGACATAACTGGTTCTGTTGTAAAACTCCACAAGCAGGGGAGATATTGGGACATTCACATGTAGGCCTGAAGGTATTCATCCCTTCTAATGCGGCACAACTGGTTCAGCTATGCTGACTTGAGAGGCAGCTGTAGCTGTCATGTGTCAGAACGTGCCATAAACCATCAAAACGCCCTGAATCATGCCCACATTCATTTCTGGGAGGACATGCCCATCCACAGTGTTGTAACAGAGCCACAGTATTGCAAAAGACAGTGTAAAACTCACCCCCCTCCTCTCCCCAGTAGGTACCTGTGTGTTCCCACGTAGTCTGAGCATATATTAACCCATTGGACTTTGTGTTTCACAGGCTTCCCCTACACCTGATGAATCAAGGCTGCAACCACCACTTTTGACAAGCAGACATTGAAATTGCAACAATCAAGTCTTGTTGCTGGATCCCTGAGTGGTGATACCTTTCTATTTTTATCTTTTCTTTCCATTTCTTTCTTTACCTTACACATTTTCTTAAGTATGCTTTTATATTGTTATATTACTATAGATAATAATGATCAAAATGGCTACATGTCTCCTTTCCATGGCAACTAAATTGTTATAAAAGAAACCCTACACATGTATATATTTATAAACACTTACCATTTAGTGTTTCACTCTAATGCTCTCCAAGGGATCTATTTACAAGAACCTGAGTTACTCTGGCCTTCAGGTACGCTTCTGTAACAGACAGAAATAAATAGATAAAAAGAAACACAGATATCATCCTGTAAAAAGGAGACACAGTTACCTATCACATCTGTAAATGTAGAAATCTTGCTGCTTGGAAACATACAGATGAATAAATGACTGGGGATAATTACATTGCCAGCAGCTGAATTTATTGTGAACTTTCTCAGCTAAAATGTCATTCACGTCTCAAATGGCATAGCCAATTAAATCGGTTATAAAATATGCAGCAACCGTTAAAATGCTTCATTTTCAACATTTTGTGTTGAGTACATTGTTAAAAATCAATGTTTATATCCCATGAAGTCCTTTAGAAGGGCAGGTGCCTTCTATCACTAATTCTGCAATGAAAGTTTCTTTTTTCTTCCTTTGAAAATGGCTATCTATCCACTTCTATAGTGAACAATCAGTAGCATGATCAGTACAAAAAGTAGTTTTGAAACCTTTATGTGTTCTGCCCTTTCTGACAGCATAAATGGTAGCAGTTCCAATTACAGATTATATGAAGAAAAATAGTAGCAAAAGTCTGCTTACATATCTCTTCTTCTCAAATGAAGTTTATGTTGAGAAACAAGCCCAGAACATCTTATATCCCAAGTAAACCCAAGCTGGATGACAATTATCAATTTGATAAACCATAAAGAGAATATCTTCATTATCTACCATCTGCATGAAAAAGCTACGTGATTAGAGGTTGTAACAACAAATATCTGTGGACATTTGACATTGAGAGGCACTTCTCAACAAACACTTGACAGCTTATTAAAGCTGCTTTGCTAAGATGGATAAAGGCAAACGCATTCGTAATTAAAGCAATGGTTGTCCTTAATTATCCTCTAGTTGCCTGTGTGCTAGATTTCCTGAGGGACAAGAATCTGGAGATGGGTCATGTCAGATGGGCACATTACTCAGAAGGATACATACTTTCTATAATACATGTACTCCCTACCTTCCTGCAAACTAAAGGATATTCCAGTCTGGGCTAAATCTAGAAGAGAGATATGTAGGGACAGCTTTGGCTTTTGTTGCAGCAATGTAGCACACAGGTCAGTAAGAAAGGGGCTTCTTCCATCACTGTCAAGTCGTATGGTGACTATTGTATCTAAGGCAATGGTAAGCTCCCTAAGCAGAATAACTTTCCCCAAACTGTCATAATTTTTAAAGTGGATCTGATCTTCTTGTCAAGCACAGGAGCACTATGGCTTGCTGCCAAACACAAGAGCATTACAGATTGCTGACATTTGAAATACAAATGGGAAAAAGGTTTGTGTCTGTTCTTGGGACAAATTAACCCCTCCATCACCCTTCCCCAAAGACCTAGTGAATGCCCTCTAAGCATGCTCTGCCAATCTCCCCAATTTGAGAATCCTTCAGGGACTTAAAATACCTAAATCTAGAAGGATCAAGAAATTGTTATGCAGCTGATCTCTCCCTGTGCCCATTGACTGGTTTGGCTACTGCTTCACTTCCAGAAAGCCAGTCTTAATGGGAAAGAATCAAGAAAGAAAGAGAAAATCTACCATTTCCTCTGATAATTGTTTTCCCCCTCATTAATCAGTATTAAAACACTGTGTTTTCATATTGGATTTGTCTGGTTTTAGCTTCTAGACATTGGTTTTTGCCTTTCTTTCTCTTATAGCTCACCAAGTGCCTTAACAGAGATTTTCTCTGTAGGACATTGTGAAGCCACTCACATTAACTGTCATTAATTTCTGCATAAACTGTAGTGATTGAATTCTTTGTGTCTCCTTCAGGATGGCATTTTGTTTAGCCTTTGAATACTTTTCTGCACCCATTGTGATTTCTCAGTAATGTTTTTGTGTAGTGTGAACCCCTATTGCTACTCATTATGCTTGTGCTGGTCTTTTCATTACTTAAGAAGTGAAAATCACTTCGCTGCTGTTGCTCAGTAATCCCAGTTATATTTCTTCTTTCAAAAGCATTTAAAGATGTGTTAAAAACATATGCTTTTGACATTTTTTCAGTACATTCAGCATTTCATACTGTTTATGTGTAGTTTTATCTGTGGCTGAAATATCTGCATTCAGTGTGATTGAACCTTGTTTATCACTATAGGAATATTGCCCTGTTCTTTGTACTTTCCCCTACTGCTATTTATGATGCTACCTCCTTTTGTTTTACTTGCATGTTTATATGTAATAAGTGTTCTGTTAATTCACTGAATGTAGTTCAAATGCAGTAGAATGCCTTTGGGTTGTTCTCTTCTGCCTCACTTTTAATGAATTTCTCCACAGCTGTCAGGTACACCTTCCCTAATCATCTATGTGCTCTCACAATGCTGTGCAACACTAACATTTTAGGTGAAACACTGAACAATAAGATTCATACATAAACAAGGTGAGGAATTCATAACAGACATAAGAATTTGTTTGGAAGAGTTTGTATTTTCAAGACTTCTCAGGTTTTCCTCTTTCCCTACTGGCATGACCCTCTGAGCCATCCCTTTCTTCCCCTATCTCTTCCTGTATGTCTTTTGGCTGATCCTGGCAGCAAAAACTCACGTAGATGCCAGGTTAATGATGCCAACAGCTTGGTGAGTGCCATTCCACCTCTGTCCGACACAAGTGCTCTTCCATTCTGTTAGTCTGATTAGTTTCTTTTATATCTAAAGATGTAAAGAAAACAGTCCCTGCTTTCCTCTAGTAAGCTTATACTAATCACGCTTGCTTTCCTGATGCTTTCCAGATGAAAAGAGGTGGGCCCTCTGCTTTTCTTCCTCTCTGTCCCTAGGCTGTCCTCAACAGACTTCTGTCCTCTCCATGAACTTCAGAGGCTGCTTCTCCTTCTCATTAAACTACTTTCTCTAGATTTCTTAATTTTGTGCTTCCACAACACTCTCATCATCATCCTTCAGTGTCTCCTGTGATCCCTTTTTTTTGTTCCCTTAGATTTCTAAGTAGGCTAGACATAAATGCTTCCTTCACCAGGATTTGCAGTAGATGGTCCTCCCTGTGTCCGTATATTTACTGTTCCTCACAATGAGTCCTTCTTGATTTCTCATCTAGGAAAATAAAATATTAAAATCCCTGCAATGAAAAATGCCCTACCCCTATCAAACCTCTGCTAAAAAATCAGAATTTCCTTTGGGTCAAATTGAGGAGATGCAAGACAGTTTTGCAGATGGGAGAAATCTGTGACCACTGCAGAAACTAGTTATTACCAAGCTCAAGGTCACTTTAATGCTTTTTTTTCTTTTTTTTTCTTTTCTTTTTTTTTTTTTTTTTAACCAATCTGGCATTAATTAGTTTATTATAGTGATCTAGGAAGGTTCCAGCAGAGGAAGGACATATTTTTCTTACCTGCAGGCTGCTGAAGAAGATGGTTTCTAACATGTCTCCTTTGTTCTCTCTCCTTTCTTCACTGCTAATATCTTCAGGTAATTCTTTCCTCCTTTCACCTCAGGAAAGGTAGAGTGGGAAAAAATGGAGGGAACTGGTTGTTTAGTACTCTGAACCAGAAAATGCAAATACACATGAAAGAATTTTCTGTGTCTGCACATTTTTGGCCCCATTTCCTTCTGAAATTTCCTTTCCTTGGGGCAGTCAGTGACTTCCTAAATTCAGTACAAAATTTGATTTGGATCTTGGTTAAACTGAGGTGAGCAAGAATTGCACTTCATGATATTAAATTAAGGAAAATTTTGGGTGACTGACATTAGAATCAGGCTTTTACTGTACAACTTCTGATTTTCTGGTAAAGTGGATAGAAGAACTTCCTCTGAATTTCTGTAATCCTAGGAAAATTTGCAATTGCTACTCACCACAATTTTTTTTTGGATAATTTTGTTTTCTGTGTTTGATGTGATATGACTGTTATGACAACATTACATTTCATGCGACTTCTTTGTGTCCTTACCCCAGGATATCATGAACCTACTTGACTTTAATTGAATTAACAAACATATCATTCAAAATACCATTGTGGAAATAAAGGGGGTTTTTTCTTTTGTATTATTTTTCAATCTATAAGGTTAGAGAGTCCTTTTCTGGATTCTTATTAAAGAGAAGTAAATGAAATATAGATAAAAATAAAATAAAGGTTCTTATTGCCAGGCAGGAGCAACGTCAGTAATTTTGCTATTTAGATGTGTAATGTATTTGAACTGATCTCCAGTTGCCTCTACTTGAGTAATTTGGGCACGCGTGCAAAAATTAAATTAAAGCCAGTATTGTGTTGTACAGCCCTGCATGGATAAAAGCAGTACATATTTTCACAGATATTAGGCTTAGTATGAAACATAAATTTAATTTTTCTGCTTCTGTTCAAACTTATGATCTTGGCACCTCAGATATGTGCCACCAAACCTTAGATGTGCCTTTCCATACCTATTTCCTCAACAGGTTTTATTTTGGTATCTGAGAGTATTTCTGTTCACTCACAGAACACTTCCATTTTGACATTGACGGTATTTTCATCTCTCAGTTCTAAGGCCAGTAGTATTTCTTTAAGTAGTAAGTAACTTTTTTTTTTTCCTGCTGGAAATAGAGAAAAGAGCAAGAAGAGAGTTTGCAATGTGGTTTCTCTTCTGAATCACAGTTTAGATAAGTGCCTGGAATATTATTCAGTTTTCTGAGAAGTATAGATTTTCCTTCAAATGTTTAATTCAGTTGTTATGAACTTATTTATGATTAGATTTAATATGTCTAGCACTAAAAAACTAAAAACTCATACAATACGAAAGAAAATAATCTTCTTCTGAAGCTTTGCTTTAGGAAAATCAATGTTTATAAAACTCTCTGTGCCTTTTTAAAAAAAGAAATATTCTGATACTGAATTTGAAGTAGTATTGGGAATAATATGCTCCAGACAATTTAAGACATTAAAGAAAACTTGGTTAAAATCAGTATTATGCCACTAATGTAAAATTCTTCAACTATGCACCATCATTGTAATAAAACTCTCAGTATAAAATTCTTAAAGTCCATATTCAGACTTTGGTCTAGAGTCAAGACTGAAAGGATCTTGTCAAGTTGATTTTTTTGTTTGTTTGTTTTTTGTTGTTTTTTTTGTTGTTGTTTGTTTGTTTTTTGTTTTGTTTAGTTTTATTTTGTTAAAGACTGTGACTGAATTCGACTAAAGTAAACTTTTTTCTTAGACTGAGATAGTAAGTCAGGTATCTGAGAGCCTCTTGTATACCAATGAAAGAAATTTCTTCTGATTTTTTTCCACTTTGTCATAATTTGTTTTAGGTGATATATTTATGAAAACAGTATGTCTTTTAATTTCTGAGCTGTAATTTGCCATTTTATGAATGCATTCTTGTCCCAAATTTCATACTGAGCAATATCAGATTATCAGAGTTATGAGATTACTGCATTAAAGGTACTTGCTTTCAGAACCTGAAAGTCTCCATCCTTCATACTTATCTTTCCTTTAAAAAAAATTGCAAAATTCTATTTGGACTCACTTGATAAAGTAATTTCTAATAACTGGAAAATCCTTTAACATTCTTCAATGATAAAGTGCCTGCCCATTCTGTGCTAGGAGAAAAATTGTAATTTTGAAAGGCTTCTGATGGCTAAGAAAAGTTACTGTGTAACAGAAGATTCAGTTTTCAAGAGCAAATTTTAACTTATGTGCAATGCACTTTGCTGTTTTAAGTAGATCATTAGTTGGACAATTAGCTAGAAGCAAAGTCATTCTCCTTTGGCATTGATTTGTGGATAGAACAGCCTGCTCGCCTCATTGGCAACCAATGACATTCTGCCAAATTCAAACCATTTATTTTAAACACACCTTCTCTCGATACAATTACTATGTAGCTATTTTTAAAGTAGTCAAACAGTCAGCTGTATTTAAATAAAATATGCTGGAAATGTTTTAATACTCTATGTACCCAGACAATAACAATTATAGGAATTAATTTCTTAATAATTTTTAATTGTTTTCTCCACTGATAAGGTAAGTGCAATTTCAAAATGAACAGCTAAAAAAAAGGTATGTCCAAACGTAAAGAGAAAAACATCTAATTCTATGTCCTGTGCCCAAGAAGAACTGAGTTAAAATTAACATACAAGCTTTGACTTGTCTGACCTCTGCGACAGCCTACCGAGCTACAGGAGAAAAGGTTTGAGATCCACGCAAGAGGCCTAGTTTCTGGTGAAAGTCTCACTAAAATTATCATTTTTCTATTACAGATGACAGATTCAATAAACAATTGTATTGGTATCAAAACTATATAGTGACCATGGCACTGCCAGGGTTGTTGATTCATAAGCAGTCTGCAATCCTCATTAATTTCAACTACAAAGAGTGATACTTCAGATAAGGCTGAATAGTAACTTGCCACGTACAAATGCTGTTCAGGGGAAATATTAAAGATTAATAAACCAATGGCACATTTTCCTGGCTAAGGCCCTTCCCTCAGGTGAGAGAAGGTGTGGCTGAATCTCTGTTTCAAATTCTATTTAGCTGTCCATACAAGAGGCGTGGTTTCAACAGGAAAAAATCTTCACACTTTAATATCCTCATTAGTATTTCCACATCCCTAACTTGCTTGGAAAGGAATTTTTGAAAAATTTTGTACTAAGAAAAATCTTCCAACTAAGCCCACTGGTGGTTGCTGCTGGAGAATGGTGTATTCCTGAAGTTACTCTTCTCTTAACAAGGAGGAAGAGGGAAGAGATTTTTCCACAAATCACTATTACCATGGGTACTTTTTTTTTATTATTATTATTATTGTTAAAAGCTGTATTGTGGCTCATCAGTTACTAGTGCTATTTGACCTTATGTTTAACACAGAAAGTGGTCCACTGATCATCATACTTTATTTGCTACATGGGGAATTGCTCTGCCCAAGACCATGACTCCCAGTAGCAGTATATTTTGTCAAGGGATTTTACTTGTGCAAAATAGAATATTCTGCAGTACTGTCTGCTCAGACTTGTGGCATCAGAGCAGAATCAGGGCCATTTTTTTTTTAACAGGCTCAATAACATTCTAATGAAATTCACGGACAGTATTGCCATATGTTCTACGGAAGCTAGACTATGATTCTCTGCAAAACCTACAAAAATGTCAAAGCAATTTCTTGGAGCTCACTTGCTTTTCCCAGAAGACTGAGAACCTGTTCCATATAGGTTCTTTATATCACGTCACGAATCTGAAAATTTTCCAGTGATATATTTTTCTCCATGACTAACATCTGTCTCATACCATTTCTTCCATATGTCTCTCCTTTTCTCTAGGAGAAAGGAAACAGTGTGGTCACTGGATTGTTTCTGGGAGGCTGGCTTTTTTTACTATTACTCTAAACGATCTGTATTCTGTTTCATATTTCTACGTTATTGGAGGCAAGGACAAAATTATCTGCATGTAAGATTAAGACGTTATGATATGTTTTTATTTGATATGAGAAGTTTTCTACAGTGTTAGAAAGTATTCTAAGGAAGGACTCTCCATATTTATAGATGTACTGTATTCTTTCAATTTACCTGACAATCCATGACTGTCGGTTATGTCATAACTTTAAGGAATCCTGGAGTTGTAAGTCATCCTTTAAATGTCATGGGCTCAGATAATCAAATACTCTGATTTTTATTTTTTATTTTGTTGGTGAATTGATTTGTTTCATATTACTTATGTCAACTGCATGGCAAGTATGGAATTTTAGGGGAAAAAAGGGCAAAGAATTCACCCAAAGTTTATGATCTCATTTAAACACTAGTGTTGGCTCCTAGTGAACATTCGGCACTTTCCCTAATTTTGCCAATGCAGTATTCAGTTCCAAAGTTTCTACTCAGTGTAAGCAGAATTAGGGCAGGGTTGATAACTTTCTTGGAAAAAAAAAATAAAATTACAAATAGAAGTTTAGTTTGCTCTTACTTCTAATGTTGCAAGTACTGCCATCACTACTTTATATATGGCTTGCCTTAAGTGATGTTCAGTCATTAAACTGAGATCCAAGACAGGAAGAGTTTAATGGGAAACATTATGTGCAAGTAAGGATAAAAATAAAAAAAGGAGAAAACATCACTGTTCATGCCATTCCTGTTTGTTGACTCCTGCTTTAATTTTCCACACAAAATTCAAGCAAAACTTATGACCAAATCTAAACTTTCAAAGTATTAAATTCTGTGAGTTTCTTCTCTTAATTTCAATTGAGTTCATATATGGGAACTTTAGAAAGTGCTTTAACACTCCGCTTGAGTGTAAATGTGAGAATGAACTGTGTTCTCAGCTGGTTTATAGTGGAATGTTTCAGACAGTGCAATGAACCAAACTTTTCTTAAGATTCATGTCCGAGCCCTCACACACATGAAATTTCATTTGGATCAATCATTCAAAGTAACATACCTGTGAATGTCTCTCTGCAAGTCCAGGATAGTCAAAAGGGTCTCAGTGACACCAGGGAATTAACTTTCTCAAAAAATATATTGCTGTGCAAAATCAGATACTAGATGATTTATCTCCAAGACAGTACCCACAGTTATCAAAAAGAAATAATCAAGTCTAAACGGACCTGAAACACCACAAACTCAAGCATACTTTATAAGGCTATCATATATTAGTGAAACTCTGAGGAAATCTGAGGAAATCAAATTCTAATTCTGTTTGGAATCACTCCACTAATTAAAATACATTACAACTTCAATACCAAAGTCCCCTTTCTTCCTAATGGTAGATTGATCAGGAACTTACGAGGGGTCTGTCTGATTAAAATCATTACAATTATATAAAGTCTTTGCTTCAGCTCTTGCCACTGTACAGTATTATTTTTGTCTGTCTTGGTTAGCTTTTGTCTTTCCTTTCTACAAAGCAGTTTTGCAGAACCAGAATTAGGTTAAACCCCATTAATGACGATGTATCTAGAGTAATTAACCAGTTGGAATGACTTCAGTGTTGGAACACTCTGTATTTTGCAATTGTTAAGAGCTGGCTTGCAAGGAATTATTCTCCATGGAACTGAGTTTCTCTTGGCAGATTGCCCAGGTACTCCAGCACCTCACCGCAGAAAGAAGACATCTCAGCTTCACATGGATGTTTCCTGCATTTTGTGGGCATGAACACACTGCCCAGAATGGCACTGTATGCATATATACTATTTTTGAGATTTTTTTTTAAGATATTTCTAGTGCTAGATAACCTGTCACACTCCCAGGAGAGAAAAAAAGCACTCTTAATTCAAACTGCCTTTGAGGTAAAATGCATCACAAAATCTTTAAGATTACCATAGCTGAATAGACAGATTTGCTTCAAGTATTTGTAAAAGTCAGAGGTGGTGGAATGAAAATTCTTACTCCTTTACCCATGTGACTTTATAAAGTCTTTTCTACTTCCATTTCATCAAGGATTCTCTCTTTGTGCAGGCCTTAGATCTCTGATTGTGTCCAATAAGGAATTTCTCTAATATGGCGAATTCTAACTTTCAAAAAAAAAAAAACCACTTTGTATTTGCACTACAAGAAGATCTCATTCTTGAAATCCATTCAGGTAAGTTTCATCCTTCTCCATGAAACTTTTTAATTTCTTTCTTATTCACAAGACAGTTTTGTCATTCCTCTCAATTAGTGTCAATTCTTATCCTCACTGGTTTCAGTATTTTTCTAAAGCCAGATATAATATCCTGTGTGTGACTGATGAATTAATAACCTTTTGTCTCCAAAGGGATCAGTCTCCTTCTTTGATAACTCAAGATGTATCTTTCAGTGTGAAGTGTCTTTTCTGCTGAATCTTATATTTTACAATAATCTGTACTTTAATGAACATACTTGACACAGAAATCTAAATGGGTGAATAGATGTAGCTTATTAATCAATTTTAATTAAAAAACAGGCATTATGGTAGGTAACCTCTTCAGAATGACAGTGGGCTTGAGGTGATTAATTTGGAAAATTTTCTTCTAAGGCTACTGTAAAAGGCCTCTAATCTCTTTGTACCCTTCCCTCTTTCCATTTACTCTGGCTAGCACTCGGTTTCTGAAAAGAACATCTGGAATTCTACCTAAAAAGCACTAAATAAGAGATACCTGGAGATTTGGAGGAAAGGGCTTTTGGGGGGGGAAAGGAACCTCAGGTAAAAAATGCCTCTCCCTGTGAGCAAGGGTTTTGTCTAAGCGTTCTATCTTGCTTTGTACTTCTCTATGAGGGAATTCTACACTGAGTTTTAAGAGTTTGAACATCTAGATCATAATGAAAGGTGCACTGAAACTACACTGAGTATTATTTCAGTTAGTACAGACTGAAGATTAATTTTCCTTATCCTCATCTTCAGATGTAGAAACAGATGAAAAGTCATAGAAAGCCAAGCTAATGTTATTATTTTGGAATGGATACACTATTGTTGATCAAGGTCATTATAGAGAAACCAGAAAAAAGAGCCTCCATTTGTTCACAACTGGAGAATTTATGGGTGGGTCCACTATTCACTTATTCACCAGGATAAGGCTCTCATACCCTGTAACTGGATACTTATAATTCAAGTGTGAATATTTACTTGACAAAGTGTTTGATGTCTTGACTGGTATTTTGAATTTTGTCTTTTCCTCATTTCTCATGCATGACTAGCTGTAAACCCTGATTTTGTATATTGTTGGTTAGGTTGCTTTTTTTTTTTTTTTGGTGAGATTCATTTCCTCACTAACTTTAAAAGTTACCATAGTTAAATTTCTTTCTGTTCAGGACTCTCAAATGAGACCAGGTGCTTGAAAAATAAGCCTCCGGCAAATGATTTCGTTTAAATCAGCAGAGTCAGACATGAGAACACTGGGGAGACAAAGTCCGCTGTTTAGTCTGGTGCAGACATCAGCCTGATGGATGTCCAGAATTCATCTGTGTCCTGAAGAAGACTGTGTCCTGTTCACAGATGACTTTGGAAAGAGATCTTTGGATTTCAGTTTGCTGTTTTATATGGTAAAAGAATAAATTCTGTTTTTAAAATATATTGAAAGCAACTGATCCATACTATGGGTAAAAGAATCAGTTTGACTGTTTTTGGCACTTGGAGAGGATAGTTTTAAAATAGTTTAACAATTAACATGAAATGGTGCAATTGAAACCTATTTTTAAATGAATAACTATATGTACCTCTATGTTTGATGTTTCTATAAAAGTATATCACAAATTATTTTACATTTTATTAGTTTTATTTCTCTGGGCAGAGGGAAGTAACTTGAGATTCTTGTACATTTCTATAGAGTCAAGCCATCTCTTCTGTTTCCTTAGTGAATAATCATTCCATGGGAGAAATTATCAGCTTTCTTTAATCAGTTTAGATGTGTTTTATTCCTTTGCCCAACCTGCTTTGGTATGTGCACTATCTTTGTACGTGTGCTTTAAATATTTTTTCTGTTTGCTATTCTCTTACTTGGTATTAAATACTGAATATTTCATTCTACTATTTTCTTTTCTACTTTAATCTGTGAGCAGACAGCAAGCTGGAATGATTTAAAGTGGACTATGACTTGTGCTGGGATAACAGCCTAAGGAAAGGGAAGCTGCATTTAATGAAAATGCTCTTTCTCTTACTGATGGAGGCACATTATTGGGGCTATCCAGCTATGATCATTCAAGTTACTGAAACCCTGAGTTGCATTTGAGTAACTTGGCCTCCGGAAAATCAGATGAATAAGGCTTTGGCATTCATTCTCTTGCCAGGAGTTGACTTTGTCTGGATGCCAGGTGTCTACCAAGCCACCCTATCACTTCTTATGTGGACATGGGAGAGAAAATAAGATGGAAACCAAATTATAGATCAAAAAAGGTGGTTTACTAGAGCAAAAATGGAAGGTTGCACATGCAAGGGGAAAAGAATAGAATTTATTCTCTGCTTCCCATCCACAAGCAATGTCCAGCCACTTCCCAGGAAACAGGACTTCAGCATACCTAACAACTACTCTGGAAGGCAAATAGCAATAATGAATGCTCCCACTTCCTCCTCCATTTTTTATCTTTTATATCTGAGCAGACACCATATGGTGTGGAATATCCCTTTGGTCAGTTTGGGTCAGCTGTCCTGCTCCTGATCCCTCTCAATATTTTGCCCACCCCCAGTCTGCCGATGGGTGGGCGGAATGTTGGAGAGTGAGCGCTGATGCTGTGCCAGCTCTGCTCAGCAGTAGCCAAAATACTGGTGTGTTATCAACACCTTTATAGCTACCAATGCAAAGCACAGCTCTGTGAGGGCTGCAATGGGGAAAATAACTCTGTCTCAGACATGCTTAATACACCAGGTTAGACAAACTCTGCCCCAGTCCCAGCCATGGACAAAGCTGGCCAGCTGCTCATTCCTATGTTCAGTCATCAGCACTAGTATGGCTGAGATTCTTTTGGGAGGGCAGGATCTCCATCACTTCTTGTTGCAAGTGGTGTTCCCAACTTCTGAAACCTTTTACCTTTCAGCTTTGGAGGGAAGGGATTTTTTTTGCTCTGATACAACAATATTTCACTATACTTTGTCTGATTTACTGGCTTGCATCATAATTTTTTTAAAAATGTCCATATTTGTTGAAACCTTTTAATAATTGTGCATCATTCATATTTTTTTTTATATTCACATAATTAATTTGTATTCTGTTATCAGCTGTTTAGTAAATAAACTTGCAAAATACTGTCATGTCATGATGCATGCATACACCTTTCATTTTGAAACTCTTCCCTGTCTTGATTTGTTGGTACAGGACTTATTCCCTATGCAGCTATGAAACGCATGGAGTGAAGGTTATTCTTTCCACTTGAAAATACCAAGTTTTGATACAGTTGCTGGAGCTAGGAGACTTCTTCATTTTCTTCGTGACTGCTCTTTATGTCCCACTTCATAACCATAATCTGTTTATCTAAGGGCTAATTGGTTTTCACTTTCTTGGCAGCAATGTATGCATTTGACACATAGACCATTTTCTACATAAATTGCTTTAGCAATATTGTATATTGCTTACTTATACTCTTAAGTACTCTTACTTATACTCTTACTTCTTAAACTCTACATGCCTAGACAAATTGCAACTCTGGGGAAGACAAATATATTATATTTCTAGACATTCCTTATACTTGGAAGCTGAAATGGGTAACTCTGCTAGATTTCATTTGTGTCTCTGTGTATTTGTTGTATATTGGATGGCATATGCATACACACACATAGAGCTACAAACTGAGAGTCACAGTTTTTTACCACTATTAACTTAAAGTCTTAAAGCAGAGGAATTCCAAGGACTAGAACAAATGATTTTTCTGAATTTGTACATGGAACCTGAAAAAGAGTGAACTTGTTCAACAGTTCTTTTGCACCACAAACACACCACCTTCCTTAGGATGTATCCCTGGAGCAATATAGGAGATGACAGGAACTGACAAGAGAGATGGTCCTTGCTCTGTTGTCAGGAAATGTAGTCGGAACAAAAGAATTAAGAAGGGAGAGTAAAAGGAGCACTCTGTATTCTCAGTTTTCTACCAGAATTTGAATTCTCTTGGGAGTAAAGACAGGAAATTACAGTTTGAAAGGCAGTGACATGGTAAACTTCTTCAAGAGTTTTGGGAATTGCCAGGAAAAGAGTTATTGAAGGTGAGAGGAAATGTCATTGTAGATTGAAAACTTCATCAGAGAGAGCATCAAATATGTAGCACAAGTAGGCAATTTTATCAAAACAAGAAAACCTTGATTTAAAAAAAAAGGGGAAAAGAAAAAAATAACCTGAAAGATCAGAAAAGAAAGGATTTATGCTGCTGGTGGAACTTTTTTTACTGCTATTGAACTACATGCTTGTGAAGGTGTACTGTCTTCACCTTCAATGAATACACCTTTAAAAAATGCTGCACAAGTTCAAATGAGTATTTGTCTAATATACTGAAAGAAAAAGGCAACATGTCCAGCAGCAGTGGTATGTTCATAACAGCACACATAAAGTTATCAAAGCATTTTATTTTCATGGAAACCCTAAAATGAAGCTAATGTTTTCCTGAGGGAAGGAACTTAAACTCGATGATGGCCTTCCTGGCAGACATTCATAAGACAAAGACTGACTCGGGGTTACTGTGAAATCTCTGAAATTTCCTGTTGAGGATATTGTCCAAAGATGTGTGTGTATTCTACTAAAAGGATAACACATATGTCTCAAGATTTATGTGGACTTGTATTAGACCGTTTCTCAACAACAAATGAAATATATCACTAATGCACTAACAGCCAAAGAAGAATAAAATAAATTTACATGGCAAGGTAGGTAGCTGAATGGGGATTATATGCATGGCACTAAAGATTTCAGCTCAAAGGTCTGATTGATAGTCATATTTTATGGATTTAATTTCCAGCAAATAATTCTGCTTGTTGCTGTGGCTTTGTTTTCTGCCAGGTGGTAGCTTTCTTAGTATGTTTGAAGAGGGAAAATAACTAAGATGTTTAGATAGAAATAAACAGTTTTATTAAAGAAAAACATCAAAATAATCCCTACTATATAGAAAAAAGGAACAGATACTAAAGGGAAAAAAGGAGGAAAAATTAAATATTAAAACTAAAAATATTTTTTTTTTTTGCTAATAGAATTAAAGTACTGAAAGTGAATGTAATGTGGTATAAAAAAACAAAAGAATCTGCAAAAATGATAAATTAAGCACTTGTCTTGAATACTGTTCAGCTATGATTGCCAGTTTAAAAAAAACAAACAAAAAAATAAATAGAAGTATTAGCATGAGTCAAGGTTCTTACACACATTATTCTGTTTATGGAGTGTTTGTGAATATCAATCTGTTATTCCATAATTAAATAGTCCTGTCTTTTTAATGCTCTATTACATTTTGTTATTATTTAATTTTGCTACCTCTTTTGGACTGAATTATTTTTCCTCCAGTGATCAGTAAAAATATAGCTGCATAATTCATGGATTTTTTTGATTTTTTTTTTT